>CM062291.1:467923929-468133138 GCA_031216915.1 Pictodentalium vernedei
GCTTATATTGATGATGTTATTATACACACAGATACAAATTGGGCTGATCATCTAAAGCATGTTCAAGAATTTTTTGACAAAGTGACCCAAGCCAACCTAACTATTAACTTGGTAAAATCAGAATTTGGCAAAGCAACTGTAAATTATTTAGGTCATATTGTGGGGCAGGGGCAGGTGAGGCCGATTGCGGCGAAAGTTGATGCCATTGTAAATTTTCCAGTACCAAGCTCTAAAAAAGAGCTCATGAGATTCTTAGGCATGGCTGGATATTATAGAAAATTTTGTTTAAATTTTTCAGATGTTGTCTCCCCTTTGACCAGTTTATTGAGCAAAAGGGTTAAGTTTGTTTGGACTGAGGAATGTCAGAAATCCTTTAACAGAATAAAAACTTTATTAAATAATTCCCCTGTCCTGGCCAGTCCCAATTATGAAAAGCCCTTCAAATTATTCATAGATGCAAGTGACAATGGAGCAGGTGGGTATATTGCCCAGGAAGATTCCCAAGGTATTGATCACCCTGTATGTTATTTTTCCAGAAAATTTCTCAAACATCAAAAGAATTACTCTACAGTAGAAAAAGAAACTTTGGCTCTAATTTTGGCATTAACCCATTTTGATGTGTATCTAGGAACCGCCCAATGTCCAATTACAGTTTACACCGATCATAACCCCTTAACTTTTATCAATAAAATGAAAAACAAGAATCAAAGATTATTGCGGTGGAGTTTAGCCCTTCAAGAATATAATTTAGAGATTAGGCATATTTCGGGAAGAGATAATGTTGTAGCTGATGCTCTTTCCAGAATATCCTAATTTAAAATGATATGATCGGTCCCTATTCAATTCAAGTGTATATATATGTTTATTAAAAAAAAAAAAAAAAAAAAATAAAATTGTGAAGATTATGGTGTGTGTGTATTGTAAACCAGTCAGAGTCTGCTAAAATTATGTAAAAGTTTTCAGTACCTTCAAACTTTTTCTTTTAAGGCGGGGTGTGTTATAGCCCCCATATTATATTGAGATTGATATATCCTTAAGTTGATAATTATGTGAGAAAGATTTTTTTTTTTATTTCTGCATTTTCTGACTGGTCTAACTCTTTTGCACTCAGTGACCTTGTTTACATCTTTGTTACACTGATATATTGTACATATAGCTGTTGATTGTTTAATTGTTTAAATAGGTCAATGACCTTGTTTACTTGAACTTTAACAGAATCCCCTAGAAACTGTTAGAACATTGCAGAAACTTCCTCTTCTGGGACATTCTATCTGGTTACTATATAAAGGTTTGTCAACAGAATTCAAAAACTTTTTTTTGAAAGCTATTTCAGAAGAACTTATTTTCACAGCAGTTGTTTCCATTGGAGATTATTATTGTTTCAGAACAGTGCATTTATTTTTGAAGCAGTGCTTCTTTGTGATTTTGGAAGATTGATTCCAAAAGAGAATTTTGAAGAGAATCTATTCGTCTTGGAAAAGAGAATTTATACTTTCTGTGAAACAGAATAATATTATTTTGTGAAAAGCCAGGATTCTACTGGATTATTTGGAAAATACCTGTGGCGCCAATACTTCTTGGATTTTTACTCCATTTGAATTTTGTGGAGAATTTTATTATATTTTATTGGAGACTGCTGAAATTTCTAAGTGAAAATTTTATTATAAATCTACAGGATACTGTTTCTGAAGAGACATTCTTGGATTTAATACTACATCTACCAGCTGGTAACTTTCTTCAGAAGATACTTCACCACTGGATTACTGGATTCTGTCAAACTGTACTTTGGACTAATTCTATAATTGATAAGTACCATTGTTTTTTTTAATTTTCTGTAACCCAATTAGTGTAAAAGATCTTTGTATCATTTTTTTTTTTTATATCAATTTTTTTTAATTAAATTTCAGAATAGTTAAATTCATAGTTTTGTTGCTGATTCTCAGATTTCTTTCTGTTACCAATATCATTAATAATTCCACACCGTAACAGTTGGTTATGCGATTCCCTCCAGCCTTTTGTCTATTCAGCCTGAAGTAAACAATTGTGAGTAGGTTGATAAGAAATCTACATTTTATAGTAAATTTCCTTTCTTATTATACCTACCACAATTGTTTACATGGAGGCCCTCCCGTCTTCTTTACGGGTAAAGAATCTTTCCTCCCCGCTGATCACATAACTCTAACGTTTACGGATTCAAAAAGAATGAGTCTTTAGAGACGGTATATGCGCACTGGCAACGGAAGTCGTGGAGTTGTACTTGGGAGAGAGCGTCCCGTACTGGGTCTGCGCCGGTTGCACTCGACCCAGTTTTGGCTTATTTTTTATTGGTGCTTTTGCACCACTTTTCTTTCCCAACTTGCTTGGGAAAGACAAAAATAGAGAGTATTTTATCCGAGTTAGGGACTTCCACTGAAGTGCAAGCCTGAAGTAAACAATTGTGGTAGGTATAATAAGAAAGGAAATTTACTATAAAATTTAGATTTTTATACCCCCGTTAGGAATCGCCTTGTCTGTCTGTCCGTCCATCCATCCATCGCAAAATTCAATCATGAATAACTTGTAAAGTACTTGGTTGAGAGACTTGATATTTGGTATGCAAGTGTATCCTATTGCTGTATACCCACAGTAAAATGCAGGTGTCGCTCGAGATTTTATTGCAAGAGTCATTGCCCTTTATGGACTTAGAATTTGTCCATTTTGAAATTAATTCATGAATAACTTGTGGAGTACTCAGTGGAATGACTTCATATTTGGTGTGCAAGTCTGTCCTATTGATGTCTACCCACAGTTCAAGGCAGATGGTATGCAGTGTATTATTGTAGGAGTTATTGCATTTTATGGACTTTGATTTTGTATGTCCCAAAATTCAATCATGAATAACATGTTTTATTAAGGGTTAGGGCTGTCGCGACTATCATTTTTTCTAATCGACTAATCGTGACCAGTAATCGACGGTTAGTCGATTAATAGTCGCTTCCCATGATTTTTTAGCAAATCATTCTTCTGTTCGTATAACTCTGAAAATGACAATGGCACCAGTGTGTTCAGACGAAGTGGGGTTGTGGGAACAACAAATCGGTCCCGACTGAAGCTACATGTAGTCCAATCTTGGACCCACAGTCCGTAATATAATTTTTGGGGTTGGTACGTCCTGTAGGACGTACCAACCCCAAAAATAATGTTACTGACTGCGGGTCCAAGTTTGAACTAGACTGAAGCCGATGAATTAAAATGAATTTACCAAAGAACGTTCCTGCATATGTATGTTTCCGTTCTGCAATAAGTTTCTCGAAATTTTGAACATTGAGATCTATGCATTCCCTCGTCAGTTGTTAAAATTGGATCTTAGTCTGAAGTTCCGAACTTTGAGAAGTGATCTGACGTTCTGACATTCGTCATAATTTTGTCACTTCTGCACTTTGGGTTTTCCAGTGGGTGTATTCGTGTGTACAAGACTGGAGAAATTCAGAAGAATCTATTCTTCTCGAGTAACTGTTTGTGTTCTTTCTTACACAGTCAGTGACAGTCGTACAGTCTTCCGGATATGAATGTTAACTATGGTTAGATATTTAAAGTTATTCACCTTCATTGATCATTCACCTCACAAAACAATGCAATTTAGCCCCGACGTGTAGTAGACATGTACCACCTTGAAAATTAACGATGATCGACTAAAAATAAAAAACGTCGACTACTTCAATAGTCGACGGTTAGTCGACTAATCGAATAATCGCAACAGCCCTATTAAGGGTACCTTCATGGTGTAATCAACTCCACCCACAATTTCTAATGTAGAGGGTTGAAACTTTAGGATATGGTTACACATGTCTTGCAGATGTGGAACTAGTGTTGAAACGATTAGTGATTTTTAGGAATCGCCTAGTCGCCAGCAGTAATCGATTACTAATCGACTAGTCGAAGCCCCCATGTTATTGTTATCAAACACGTGTACCACCGTTCTTCCCTGGTTAAAACTAACAGTAATACTTGCAATGAAACAATGACAAGTGAAGCTTTCAAAGTCCTCAAAACCTCTTTCAGTTTCGAGAGAGAATTAATGTTGGTAGCTTCTGTTTAAAATCATTTTTTCTCAATATAGTCACTGATATTTTAATAAAATAAATCATTATTCAGGTTTTTTTATATTATTCGTTCCATCCCATTGAATGTTAACAAAAGGAAGTGCTCTTTACACATGCGTGATGTACATCCCCTGTCGAAAATTAAGCACAGTTAACGCCCACAGCAGTCATCAGCCTGTCAACAATTGTACACCGAACACTCCCACACAACTTCTCGTATTATGACTTAACCTCTTATCTGTCCATAATTATGCATACATCGAACACGCCTACTAATTTCCATATTGTCTGCTTTGAAAATCATCACCTGACCTGATTAGGTTTCCTCTTAACTCAGTTGCAGTTCGAGGAAAAGCTAGTTTCACTTTCAATTTCCCAGAAACTCGCAGATTTCCAGGAATTTGTCCGCATGTATTTACAAAATGAAAATAAAAAGCACATGGATTTTGTAATTGGTTCTTTAGTGATAACACATTGTTCCAAATACGAACTGGTATGTGTTCTTCCATAATTTCTCTTTGATGTTTCTGTAAGACATTTCGAACTTACCAGTACCTGGTGAACAAATTGATGTCCGTAGGTGGCCTAATTTCATGTCACCTTTGGGTCCTGATTTTCCTGCAGGCTGCTCCCTCGAGAATAAGCTCACCAATATATTTTTCCCCGTTTACTTCACGCACCCCTGGTCTTATTCAATCTCTGGTCAGTTGGCCAACTAGGGTTGTTATTCATGCAGTCGGAAACATCAAACGCGTTATTTCCGTGGGTTGTTTTTTGATTTCGGGAGTTTACTTGTGACGTTCGCAACAATGTTGAGTGAATTTAAGGGGATGGTGTATGGTTGGGGCAGATGTTCCGACTAATCGACTAGCAGATTTAGGGATCGACTAATTTAATAATCGCGTCGACATCGATTAGTCGGCTAATCGTTTCAACACTATGCGGAACATGTATAAAGTTTGCAGAAAAATATTTTTTTCACAGAATTATCAAATCAAGTCACTCTCACATTTGGTAAAGAAGTCATCTGTCATCACTCAGCATCACCCAGTAATAATTGTTTCATTTTTGTAATGCTATCCATGGTATTGCAGGTGGGGGTATATGCCTAGACTTTGCTCTAGTTATTTTGTGATTTTGTGAAAGATCTTTGAGTATGCTTCTCATATAATTTAAAAATAAATGCTCAGTTTACAGGATTGTGACCAAATCCCTGTTAATTGAATACTCCAGTTAGGCCACACAAAGTAGATCTTCTGTTTCTCAGGCCATTATTTGTAAAATTGCATGCAGGCGAGCAGTTTTTAGCTCACCAATGAAGTTGTGTGAGCTTATGCCATGACCTGAGGCACGTTGGTGTCAACACTTGTGTTAAAGTTATTGTACGAGTCCACTTTGACTTTTGGTCCTGTTTCTGTGCACCGCATACTGTGTTTCTGTGGCTTACAATTACCCACAGACCCTTACCCAGTGATATTTTATTGATTTTTAGTGTGTTTGCAATGTTCGACATTTTTGTCAGTGTGGACTTAGAAAATTTCTGACCTGTTTTGCTGTACATGAGTGGAGGCTGCCAAAAATTTCTTACCTGTTTTGCTATACATGAGTAGAGGCTACCACCGGCATGCTGTGGCTTTTATATATGTGTTAAATGCATCAATATTAGAAGACATTAAGGTTAGTCCTTGGATGGGTGACCGTCTGAGCTCTCGATTTGGACTCCCGCACCGTGTCCTTATGCAAGGCTCGTAACCCCATTGTCCACATGGGGGCATGACGGTGCAGTGTACTAAGGCATACTGTAGTCAATGCTGCGCATGTCTTCAACCAATCTAACCCTGTCTGTGCTGCAGTTCGGAGTTACGATGTTGGGGACCTGACAGCTGCTCGTCATTGCTCGGTGGTTTTCTCCGGGTACTCCGGCTTCCTCCACCCGTAAAACTGTCACGGTCATGATTAGCCATTGTGCATAAGTATGTGACCTTAAACACCAATAAATAAATATTAAATAAATGGATCTAACTGTGCAACATTATGGGAGTTGATGTCTGCAAGTACTTACGACCAAAGAACTGGTGCTGCAAAAAATAAATTGGTCTAATAATAAATCTTTGGTGTTCCTATTTCCAAGGGTAATTGAGGAGAGGGCCCAGAATATTCGGTTCCGTCAAATATTTTGAATCAAAGTCGAACTTTCCCCCAAAATTCACTGCTATATTATGGTCTAATAAGAAATTTCTGCACTTTATTATTGTGTTATAAAACTTTGAAAGCAGAAAACAGGTCACTGAAGAAGTGTACTCTGTTGACGCGATTGTTCCATGACCTGCATAACTTTAATCAACCCCCAATGACAAACTAAAAACAGTATCCTCATTGAATATTCAATACATCACGTGACCAAATGGTATGATTTGTTTGGTCAGAATGTCCACTACGTAATGTGAGTTGTAAAACTTCATTTAGTAGTAAATATCATTATGTGACGTTTTGTTTTCTGACCTATCTTATTGCTGCAACATTTACCCAACATTTGCCCAAAACAAGAACGTGTTGAAAAAGCGTGAACTTCTGTAGATGTATTTCAGCTGTCAGTGTTAATTAAAATGACACAATAGTTTGCAGGTATACTGTTCACACCTCATTTGTGTGATTTAATCAGTGTAATGGAATCTCAAATCTTTTCCGAATATTTTAATCTATTTTCTTGAAAATTAGAGAAGCAAGAAAAAGAAATCTTCTTTTTTCTTATTTAGAAGCACGAGTATGATAGCACTCCTCAGATCAACAGCACTGAAATTTTCTTTGAAGGAGCACAAAGTGGAAACTTCAGTGTTTTAGAGAATACACCCAGGTGACTAATTGACAAGTGATTCACTAATCGGTTAATAGATTTGTTTACTACTAATCGCGTCGGCGTTGAATAGTCGAAAAATCGTTTCAACACTAAAAATATCTGACATAAAGCATTCAATTTTTATTTTTTTTAAGTTTGCATTGGTTATAAAAAGAGAGCATGCGGCAGCCAAAAGAAGCAGGCGGGAGGGCCTGAGAAACAGATTTTTTTATTTTTTTTAGGCCATAACTGAATAATTTTCATTGGCAAAGTTGCCATTCAATTAACTGGGTTCCTAAGCACTTCATGGGTACTCATTATGTTAAAAATTGTGGTGTGGGGATGCTTTGATACTGAACTTATAAATTTGGTACATTGTTAAGGCTTAAAGAGAAGATGTTGTTTTCCAAAATATTAAAGTTGGTTGAACAGTAGTCTTCTGAACATAGAACTTGTTCCTCCATGAGAACACTAAATCTTGCAGTATTCTTTAAACCCTTGCCTGCATAATTTAGAAATTCAGCAATTGACTATGCATAATTTAGTTTACACAGATAATGGGAAAGCTATTTTTATTTGATTCTGACAAATTTGCATAAATTCAGGTTAAAAAATATTGCACTATTTCAATTTGAGTGAGGTTAGGTTGAATACAATTACAATGTCTTCAAATTTTGATGCTGTTACACTGTCACTGATCAGCAATAACAATGAACTGAGTCTTACTGAGTCATTACTGACATTAGAGGATCTTGCATTTTGGGAATTAATTTGCATGAGCTTTGAAATGCCAGGCCTGACTGTAAAAAACATGCACCTGGGTTCAAAAATAGAAGCATTATTATTTGTGTTTCTTCATTTTTCAAAATGGAAGGTTTGCAGTATTCATGCATTATAACCATGTTTTCTCTGTGCTGAAATAATAGCACAACCCCATTCTGTTGCTGGGTAATGTATGGTGAGGTGGGCAATTATCGCTCGCAGAATTTTTTCATTCATGCGGGCGATAGAGGACAAGGGCAATTGCCCTTCTCAGAATGACAGGCCTGGAATACTCCTGTAAATTGAATAATTTTCATTGGCGAAGTTTAGAGCTAAAACGGTTAAGGGGTTTTCTTGATTGGTTAATCACTTGGGTTAACCTTGGTTAACTGATTAATCACTAGTCCAAATAGATATCTGAATAATTGCCATACCGTTGATGATTTACAGCATGATTTACAGCATGAACCCTTTATCCAACGTAACAAACAAAACCGTTATATAAAAATCTCCATTCAAATTTATTGTTTTCAATTTTTGTCCCAAAAATATGCTTATGACCCCTCATTGGAACGAGCTCGTTGAGCTATGTCGGTTAACCATTTCAGCTCTAGTGGAGTTGCCATTCAGTTAACAGGGTTCCACTACTTCATAGGCACTTTTTATGTTGAAAATTATGACACAGGGATGCTTTGAGACTGAACTTTGAAATTTGGTACATTGTTGAGGCTTAATCAGAGGATGAAAAATGTTAATATGTTTTCCCAGAAGATTCAAGTTGGCTGACCATAGAACTTTCTGTATGTTTCTTCATGAAAACACTGAATCTCACAATGTTCCTTAACCCGCTGGTGTCAAAATACCAACGTTTTCAGCAGCGAATTTTTCCCACAATGCAACTTTAAAATTTTTAGAACTTTTAATATCATCTGATTTTTATTACAACAATGTGCCTCGGTTCTGAACTTTTAATATCATCTGATTTTTATTACAGCAATGTGCCTCTGTTCTGAATGATTTTCTGTTGCCAGAGAGAACTGAGTATGTTCAGGATATGTACATTATAGGTACCCAAGAAATGAACATGAACAGGTAAGTTTCTTGAATCTGTATGGGTTATATACATGTTTCTCTATTTGTAGAGAACTAGTATAGTAATAAGTTTTTACGCTTTCGGTTAGTTGAGATTTTTGTACTAATGATGCACATGCATCTATTTTTCCATCAATTCAGTGTGCAATGTTTGACGAGAATGCTCGTTTCGTTCGCGTTGTGGTTATGCAAATTTAAATCCACGCGAACGGATGACCGGTTAGACAAAAGTTGCATCTTGAATGGTAAAGTTTGAATAACTTGACTGGTTGAGGGCTAAATTTTTTCTCAGCATTAAGATTTGTTCACACATTTTTGTCTTGTTACAATTAATGCATCTCCATTGATTTGTATTGTTACAATTTATGGGAGAGTGCCTATAGGCACTCTCCCATAAATTGTAAGAATGCAAATCAATGGAGATGAAGTAATTTTACTTCCAAGATAATATGAAGGACATCCACTGAATATGAAGCCTTTAACTTTAGGTACCTGCAGTTCAGAATAAAACCCAGATAAGGGCTTGTAGCACTCTACCAGTTAGCCAGCCTTTCTTGTATCTTTATACTTATTTAGGCTTTTGCCTTGAGAGGCTATATATATATTTCAATTCCACGCAATATATGAATACTTGTTAATTATAAAAAGGCAGTTTCCCAAGAATTTTAAAGTACCCAAAGCATTTGGTTAGCCATCTCCAAGCCACTTGAACAGCTAGTACCAAATGTGCTGCCTTCTTTCAAGGTGGGGGACACTGTGATTAATCAATCAGTTACAGTGAGAAACTTGGGCGTGTATCTAGATCAACCCCACACCCCCAACCCCCTTTGGAAAGCCTGGGAAGTAAAGCAGCGCTTGTTTACTGTGGTAAACAAGCTCTTTTTCACTGGTAAAATAGGAGCTAGTCACTAATGCTTGGCGTGCAAGTCCTCTAAAATAGTCAACATGGGGTATAAATGATTGTCTGACCCTTGACTTTATCGCCGTGTTGTGGTCATATTTTAGCCATTGTGTAAAAGTATATCAAGGTCAACATTTAATAATGAGCTCACATATAACGCTAGGCAGTTTGCTAATCTGAAGATTCGAAAGATAGGCCACTGCAGAAAACTTTTAACAAAGAGTTCAGCAGAATGCCTTGTCCATGCTTTTATCACTTTAAGACTGGACTACTGCAACTCTTTACTGTATGGTCTTTCTGGTAAACAAACAGGTACAGCATATCCAAAATACATCAGCCTGTATTGTCCCTTGCACTAAGCGGCATGAACATGCAACACCGATGATGAAAACACTATTATTTCAGCAAGAGTAGAATTCATGAATATTCTTTTTACTCACAAGGCATGCTCTGGTGGTCTAAGCCCATCCTATATTTCAGACTTACTGACTGAGTACCAAACCGTCCGTACTTTACGATCATCTTGTCAACCGCCTGGAGGAAAGTGCTTTTTCACTCTCTTCATATGGAGGTCATTCATTTGCTTACTGTGCTGCTAGACTTTTCAGTATGTTGCCTGACTATGTGAAGTCTGCACAGTCAGTGAACTTATTTAAATCCTGGTTGAAAGCCTATCTTTTTTTAAACAGTGTTATCATTAATCCTATTACAGTGAAGCCCACTTAATTGTATATCTTTTAATTGAATAACCCTGTTAAATGAATATAATTTTCAAACACCAAACCATATAACATACTTTCAGTGCGAATTTGCCCTGTTAAATTCATATGGGTTATAGAGTACACTCCTGTTAATTGAATAAAAAATGTTGCAATATGTTGTGGAAATAAGCTGAAAATTACAAAATTCTCCTTGTTTATAGACATACTTGGCCTCAGTACATTACAGGCATTTAATCTGTTATATCTTGTTTGACAGAGCTCTATGAGCTCTGTCAAACAAGATATAATAGAATAAATGCTCAGTTTATCTCTAGAATACAGCACAGTGACAAATCCCTCTTAATTGTATACTCCTGTTAATTGAATAATTTTCACTGACAAAGTGGCTATTCAATTAACAGGGTTCTATTGTATCACATAACCATGGAGCTACTACACTGCATAATATTAAACCACCCCCTTTGTACAGCGCCATGGAACCTTCCAGTATTGTGATATGTGCACTATGTAAATGGCTATTATTACAGTAGAATCCTCTTAATTGAATATCCATTTTGCCAGTGAAAATTATTCAATTAACAGGATTATACAATTAACAGGGATTTAGTCAGTTTCTTGTGTTCTGGAGGTAAACTGAGCATTTATTCTATTATATCTTGTTTGACAGAGCTCATAGAGCTCTGTCAAACAAGACATAATAGAATAAATGCCTGTATTGGATGTAGTGAGGCCAAAAAGGTTGATAAATAAGGGGAATTTGGTGCGTGTCACAGTAATTTTTTCGACATGTTACAAAAATTTATATACAATTAACAGGAGTTTACTCTACAACCTATATGCAATTAACAGATCAAATTTGTACTGAAGTTATGGTAAACGGTTTTGTGATTGAAAATTATACTCAATTAACAGGGATAAAGAATTAAGAGATATCCAATTAAGTAGGCTCCACTGTATTATTATTAAACGATTGACAATACATGACTTTATATTCATGTTGTGGTCACAATTAGCCATTGTGCAGAAATATGTGACCTTAACTGGTTGAGTGCAAAATTATTTTTCAAATGTGATTTGAAACGTGTATTTTTTTAAAGATACCAAACACCAGCAAGAGTAGCCCTAGTTTAGGAAGATTTTGTTCATTAATTTAAAATTAATGTTTTAACCAAACAGTTTTATGTTATATACTATTAGTACAAAAACGTTATCTCCACCAACATGTATGGTATATGGAGATTTAATACCTGGATGTCGGTTTTTAAACACCAAGTCGCAGGCAAGGGGTTTAAATGAGACATTCAGGTATTGAATCTCCATATTCCATACATGTTGGCGGAGAAAACGTTTTTGTCCCGTTTCAAACACAATACAAACATAGTGGAAATAAATTTGTGGACATATTTCTCAGCTCCACAATCAATTGGACCAAATTTGTGATAATTATTTTGTTTTTATAATCGCAGAAGACAACAGATAGAGTTACATTCCTTAGGTCATTAAGGAAACGAGTAAACAGTATTTTGTTGACATATCGTCCCCCGAGTTCCAATGGTTCTATGTGCCTACTGCCACATAGAACACATTGGTACTCTGGGGACGAATTATTTGCTCTTATTTTATCAATTTTGATTGAATTGTCGGAAATCTGATGATATTTGTGACTATTTTCAGGTTTTTTGGTTCGATTTTTATGTCAAGGTGAGCAAACATGGAAAGCTTTCGTTTAAACCATATACCCCTGATGTTTCGTGTGCGCTTATACCCTGGATGTTGCACACTCTCATATACCTTGGATGTTGGGTGCACCCTTTGTCATGGTAATTTGTCCAAGGCATTCTAACCAATCAAAAGACAGAATTTATTGGGATACAGGGACAACTTTTTTGTTTCTTCTACTGCTGATCAAACAACAAGCCTTGTAACTGTGTAAAGTCACTAAAGTAGACCCATGACAGTGGAATCCAGTATCCAACCTGTTTAACACCAATAAATAAATAATAAATTTTCAGACAAAATGACTACTCAATTAACAAGGTTCTCTATATATGCAGTTTGGAAAAAAATACAGTGGAGCCCACTTAATTGGATATCTCTTAATTGTATATCCCTGTTAATTGAATATAATTTCCCAACACAAAACCATTTACCATACTTCAGTACAAATTTGACCTGTTATTTGAATATAGGTTATAGAGTAAACTCCTGTTAATTGAATAAAAAAATTTGTAACCTGTCAAGAAATTACCCTGACTTGCCCCTGTTTTCCTTTGTTTTTAGACCTATTTGGCCTCAGTACATCCAATACAGTTATTTAATCTATTATATCATGTTTGACAGAGCTCATGGGGCTCTGTCAAACAGGATATAATAGAATAAATGCTAAATTTATCTCTAGAATACAGGAAAGTGACACAATCCCTGTTAATTAAATACTCCTGTTAATTGGATAAATTTCATTTGTAAAGTGGTTATTCAATTAACAGGTTTCCACTGTATAAATATTTTAGATCTTTTATTCCAGTAAGTATGGATATATATTCTATTTTCAGAAAAGAATGGGAAATTAAATTACAAGAAACTCTTGGTCCTTCACATGTTTTGTTTCATTCTATCACCTTTGGTTCATTGCATCTTGCTGTATATTTACGACGAGATCTCATCTGGTTTTGTTCAGGTATGCAATAATATTTTTGTATTACTCATGCTCTATTTCTTAGAGAAATTAAACTACAGTATGTGTGAATAACATTGCTATACCTTCTAATCAGTAGATGGCAGGGCTTGGAAAATCTTGGATGAAACTTTCTCATAGTTTTTGAAAATATCTGTAACTGTCAGATGGAAAATCCTCCTCCAGTCCATACACCTCCTTGCTATGCCTTGGCAGTAACTTACTTATTCTGTACTCTACATAGGCCTTCATGGTATTTAACCGAAACTCGGTATTTTTCAAAATACCGAGTGAATACCGTGAGAATTTCAACTCATTCGATATACCAACTTTCACGGTATTATTGATTAGGAATGTTCGTAATATCATACTGCTGAAGAAACTTCACATTTGTTTGCTTGAACATTAACATGCTCCATATGCATGTTAATCGCGCATACAGCGAAAGTGTGAAATACAACCCACGTAAAACTCATCAATTATATCAAGGGATTAACTCGAGCATAATAATTGACATACTGTGAGTTGTTTTCTTTTAATCCCCAGACAATACTGAAATATTAGTAGTTTACAACTGTAAAATAGCATCATCCATATGGCAACAAATTGTTAATTGATAGCACACCAAATTCAAAGCTCCTTTATTATCGTACATTCTATTTCAGTGTCTGTTGTGTCATCGTACATCCGATTCCAATCCATGTTGCATTAAAAGGTGTTAGCTTGCACTACTTTTCGGACATTTACCCCACTTCCAAAGTAGGGTACATAGACTAAGATTCCACATTAAACCATTTTTACAGACAATGGATTCGCAGGTAAACAAACTGTTGGTATAGCTTTTTGATGCAAAAGTTGTTGTGGTGCTGAAATGTACAAACATTTGACGAAAGTGGCGATGAAACTTTTGTCAAATATTCGCAAATTCCAGCACAACTCGGTATTCAATCATACCGCGGTATTTGTAAAATACAGAAACTTGGTATCAAAATTTCAATATTGTGAAGGCCTAACTCTACAGGCCTTTAAATTCTTCCCAACTAACGACTGTAAACAATGTGCCCAAATAAGATAATTGCGCCCAAATTATGCGGAGTTTGAAACTTTTTCTAAAATTTTTCAGTGTTTCGGCAATACATAGTTTGGCCAGGTTTCCCTGATGCTTGCAATATAGTTTAGAGCTTACCTTTGAATCAAACAATGCAACAGATAAATAATTTTTTTAAAAACCCACAGAGTTCGCCATAGAAAAATAATCGGCGTTGACAGTATCGTATACGACACTGTAGACGCGATTGCTTTTCTGTGGCAAATTCCATATGAGCATGCATTTAAAGCTTGAGATCTATTATATTCATGTTTGTGGTATTTCTCAGTAAGTGCCATGACGTGTAATTTAAATTCAAATAGACCTTTGGCTTGACACTGGGAAACTAAGAAGCCTTCTCAAGTTAGTCGAGTGAACTTACATCAAAGGATGTTGGGAGGGAACCAGTGATAATGGTGAAGATCTATAACAAGGGGTTGTAAACTAGCATTTTAAGACGAGGGACCTAAACCCTAAAACAGACACCAAGAAGAAGAAAATACCTGTGCTTTTTCTCCAACCATGCAGGCCACATCCATATTTGCCGTTGTGCCCAAATTAGACTGATCTAAAGGTCTGGTACTCGATATCAAAGTATACTCAGTACATAGGGGAGTATGACCATTGCACGCTGCTTCTTGGTGGTTCTCTCCGGTTAATCCGCATTCCTGCAGCTGTAAATCTGTCTGACTTGAGTTGACCCTGGCTGTCAAAAGTTTTGTTAAACCCCAAATAAAAAAAATGAAAACGGTATACCCAGGAATGAAATTTTTTTTTATAGATCATGTGTCCTGTAATGCAAATTAACATTAACAGCTACAGTACAAGTCAAAATAAGTTGTAGCATAACTGTAATAAACTAAGTATAGACCCCCGCACGAACCCTGGGAAGTGAAGCAGTGCCTTTCACTGTGGAAAACAGGCTCTGTTTTACTGTTAAAATAGGACCCAATCAGCAATGCTTGGGAGGTGAAAACCCTCCAAAATGGGCAACATGGCTTATTAACGCTCACCTCCTGGTCTTGAGTTGATGCTCATGTTGTGGTCTTGCTTAGCCATTGTGCAAAAATATGTGACCTTAAACACCAATAAATAAATAACTAAGTATACTGTTGCTCCTGCACTGATAAGATCAGAATCTGACATCATTTTCTGGAAAGCTCTCAAATGATGTCAGCTTCTGGTCTTATCAGTGAAGGAAGAGAAAGATACATAGTTTAACCATTTACCCAACGAATCGCCCGCATCTGCCCGCGTAATATGCAAATTCAGCAGCTTAAAAAATATTATTTTTCGAAAAATTTCAACAAAACCATATCATGTGACCCCTCTTTTGAACGAACTCGTCGAGCTCATTCCAAAGATGGGTCACATGATATGGTTTTGTTGAAAATTTTTGAAAAGATTAAAAAATGGTATTTAAAATAATAAATTTTGATATCGTCTTCGTTGGGTAAAGGGTTATAGTGGTTATCCTACAACCTATTTTGACTTGTACTGTATGATAGGATACCCCCTATTTCCCGTGGAAGAACTCCAAGCAATGAATTTAAATTGTACAGCAAAACCCTGTTAATTGAATAGCTCATTTACTCAATTATGGCACCCACAGATCTTCTGTTTCTCAGGCCAATTTTTGTAAGATTGCATGTGGGTAAAATTTGATTTTTTTTTATTCATTTAACAGGAGTATTTGCTCTATAGCCTATATGCAATTAACAGGCAACCAAGACTTGCCTATAAACAACTACCAAGATACTTAGAAATAACTTGTGAGTTAACCCAATGACTGCATGTGGTAGCACCTATTCTGTTGCAAATTTGTCAGAATTAGGCCCTCATGGGTTAACCAAATTTTCCCCTGTAAATTGAATGAACTTTCTGACCGTTGATTTCTTGAGTTAAATTTAGATTAATTTTTTTTATTAAATCAAGACATGGCTGTTTCACAGCAGCATGACTAGATATAATGAACAATATTTTGAAAATACTTAACAGATTACGAGTTAACCATGATTTCCATTTGCAGACATTTTTTGTCCTTCTTATGCTTAACCCTTTAACCAATGCAGACGATATTAAAATTAATTATTTTAAGGCCAAAAAAAATTAAAAATCTGTTTCTCAGGCCCTCCCACATGGTCCTTTGGCTGCCGCATGCTCTCTTTTTGTAACCAATTTAATCTTTAAAAAAATTGAAATTAAATGGTTTATGTCTGATATTTTACCCAAGTTAAAAAAATTGATGAATTTGTCCCTTGAGTGCAAGAAGGCTTTGCAATGCTTTGGCATTGCAAAGCCTTCTTGCACTCAAGGGATGACATACACCACCACCCATGCTATTCTGTAGATTATGAGGCCTAAAACAAACCAAGAACATGAACTTTTGATGGTAAAGAAGTAATTACTGAAATAAAAAATAAAATAAAAAACTGCTCGCCCGCATGCAATTTCACAAATAATGGCCTGAAAAACAGAAGATCTACTTTGTGTGGACTAAATATAATTTTTTTTAATTTTTCAAAACATTTCAATAAAACCATATCATGTGACCCTCGTTGGAATGAACTCGATGGGCTCGTTCCATTGAGGGGTCACATGATATGATTTTATTGAAATTGTTTGAAAAATAATATTTTTTCAATACTGAATTTGCATATTACGTGGGCGGATGCAGGCAGTTCGTTAGGTAAGGGGTTAAAGCATCACAGAAAATGAGATATGGAAGGAAGCTTCAATCTCCTCGGAATTTTATAGTTATCAGTTGGATTTCACACTGAGATATTAAATTGTGTTTAAAGCAGCATCACAGCAAAGGTTATTTGAGTATATTGTTCATTGTTTTGCTGCCAACTATAAGGGAGACTATTAGGCCTAAAAGGGGGTGTGGTGGCTAAGTAGGTAGAGATGCAGGCTGCAAGCCGAGAGGTCCTCAGTTCGAATCCCATCTACAGCAACCGTGTTGTGTCCTTGGGCAAGACACTTCATCCTCACTGCCCACGTGGGGTCACGGTGATGCTGTGTACTAAGGTGTACTGCACATCGATGGTGCACCTGTCTTCAACCAATGCTAACCCTGCTTGTGTGGAGTCAGTATGTTGGGGAGCTGACAGTTGGTCGCCGTTGCTCGGTGGTTTTCTCCGGGTACACCGGCTTCCTCCATCCGTAAAACTGTCGTGGTCATGATTAGCCATTGCACAGAAATATGTGACCGTAAACACCAATAAATAAATATAAATAAATGTATTAGGCCTAAGAAAGTTAAACATCTCTTTCTCAGGACCTCCCACATGGTCCTTTTGGCATGCTCTTTTTTTTATAACCAATGCAAACTTAAAGAAATGAAAATGAAATGGTTTATTTCAGATATTTTACCCAAGTTAATAAAATTGATAAATATATCTTTTGAGTGTAACAAGGCTTTGCAATACTTGGGATGAAATGCACCACCACCCATGCTATTCTGTAGATTATGAGGCCTAAAACATAAAAAAAACCAAGAACATGAACTTTTGATGGGAAAGAAATAATTACAAAAATTAAAAAAATCAAAAAAAAAATCGCTTGCCCACATGCAATTTTACAAAAAAGTCCTGAGAAACAGAAGATCTATTTTGTGGGGCCTAATGCAAAATCAGTTATAATAATGTGTGTTATAATGTGAGATTTGACATAATAATGTATGTTGTAATGTGAGATCTGATATAAAATTGTGTTATAATGTGAGATCTGACATAATAATGTATGTTATAATGTGAGATCTGATATAATATTGTGTTATAATGTGAGATCTGACATAATTATGTATGTTATAATGTGAGATCTGATATAATGTGTTATAATACAGTGCTCAAAATAACTTTTTTTCTTTGTGTAGCAAAATGCTACGCATTTCCAAAAAATGAATAGCATTTTGTAAAAATTACATAGCTATTTTTGTATACCAGAGTTATGTTATGCTGTTTTGTATTGAATTTTTCTAAGTAGATAGAATAGTTTCATCCATTTCTGGGCATTTCCAAATGATCTGCAACACATGAAACATTTACAATGTTTTTTTAACTGACTTGTATACTATTATAAATGGCATCTTGGTTGTTTAATAAAGTTCTCAAAATGGAAGTTGGGATTTTTAATTTGATGGGCTTGTAGTTATTTTTAATGGACATTTTATGCAAAATGTTGTAAAAACAGGAAGTATTTAAACCAACAGAACTCATCTTACATATGAAGTTGCTAATGATGCTTGATGGAGAGTTAATCTGAGTTATGCCTGGAATGTTCCACAATCAGAAGTAAAGCATCAGTGAACTAGTTTTCAAATTTGTTTGCAAATTTTCATTTACATTTTGTGATACAAGATAATCAACTGCAGCCTAATAGGCTGCAGTTGATTATCTTGTATTGCAAAATGCTATACATAATTTAACATTGTGTACCGTATTTACTCTATGTATTGGGACAGCTAAAAATAATTATTTTCACAGGTGTCCCAATTCTTAGAAAATGAGGAAAGAACACAGCCTGGTCTTGATTTGATGCTGAATAAAGTTGTGTGTGATTCGTTTTCCATCATTATATACGAAAATCGCCGTCCAATTTTTTTTTATATTTTCATTTTTTGCTTCCAAAACATAGCTTATGATCCCTCATTGGAACGAGCGCATTACGCTCGTTCCATGAGGGATCATAAGCTATGTTTTGGAAGCCAAAAATGAAAATTTTTAGTTACTCAAGAATTTTTTTTATGAGTGTCGTCTGCTACTAGCGACGAGTCAACTGGAAACAAATCTTCTGAATGTCCCAAACTTTGGAGCATAAAAAAAAATATAGTTTTCTGGAAAAAATGTGTGTCCCAAATCATAGAGTGTCCCAATACATAGAGTAAATACGGTAGCTTTTTGCAAGTTTTGCATAGCAAAAAGCGACGCGACACCGTTTATTTTGAACCCTGTTATAATATGAGATCTGACATAATAATGTATGTTGTAATGCAAGAGCAGATATAACATTGTGTTATAATGCGAGATCTGATATATGCATATTATCGCTACAGTGAAGTGATCTGGGTCATGGATTGAAGTAAAAAAGAACTATTTTTGTTTACACTTATTTTTGTAACAGGTGCGTACTTCAGGGGCATTCCCCAATGTGCATGAATACTTAAAGTGATGGTTGCTTCAGACGATACTGTAAACAAATCCAGACCGCTGTTCAAGCACACCCATTTCAGCTCAGAGTAAAGTACTCTCTGCAACCAAAACCGCTAATTATGTGAAATCGAATGCACCCGTAAATAGTCTGTCATACCATAGTGATACTAAATCGGATTCCACACGGTGGATTTTCTGTTCTGGGGACCAGGAAAAGATTGTCAAACAGTGGTGATATTTAGCGGTTAACCCTTTACCCAACGCAGACGATTTCAAAATTTATTATTTTAAATATCATTTTTAAAATGTTTCGAAAAATAATATTTTTTCAGCTGCTGAATGTGCATATTACGCGGGCGGATGCGGGCGATTCGTTGGGTAAAGGGTTAAATTCGAAAAATAATATTTTTTCAGCTGCTGAATGAAAAATAATATTTTTTCAGCTGCTGAATGTGCATATTACGCGGGCGGATGCGGGCGATTCGTTGGGTAAAGGGTTAAATTACATAGGCATACAATAAAATAATGTATGTTGTAATGAGAGAGCAGATATAATATTGTGTTATAATGTGAGATCTAATATAATAATGTATGTTGTAATGTGAGATCTAATATAATAATGTATGTTGTAATGTGAGAGCAGATATCATATATTATGTTATGTGAGGTATGATATAATAATGTTGGATTTGATATTCTTTCGAAAATGTTTCGAAAAATAATATTTTTTCAGCTGCTGAATGTGCATATTACGCGGGCGGATGCGGGCGATTCGTTGGGTAAAGGGTTAAATTACATAGGCATACAATAAAATAATGTATGTTGTAATGAGAGAGCAGATATAATATTGTGTTATAATGTGAGATCTAATATAATAATGTATGTTGTAATGTGAGATCTAATATAATAATGTATGTTGTAATGTGAGAGCAGATATCATATATTATGTTATGTGAGGTATGATATAATAATGTTGGATTTGATATTCTTTCAGTACCAGAAGATGATGTTATATCAACAAGAGCTGTTACAATGGTCAGAACTAAAGGAGCTGTTGCCATTGCATTTTCATTTTTTGGAACATCATTCCTCATCCTTAATTCACACTTTACTTGTAAGTTTCATGTACAGATCTCTATACAACTGGTATGCTCATTGGTCACATAGAAAAGTGTCTCTATCAACAATCTCTGTACAACTGGAATGCTGGAATGTGCATTGGTCACATATAGAAAAGTGTCTCACCACCACCATCTTATGGAGGAGAGGGGGGGGGGGGGGGTGCAGTTGTTGCCATAAATAAACAATGATTAACAAATTAAAAATTCTCTGAAGGTTTTGAATTTTCCATTGCCTCGCAATCTCCAATCGCTTTTTAACTGGTTTAGTGCTGGAAGCCACTATAAGGGCTTTCAAAAAAAATGAGAGTGCCAGATCATGTGCCAACATTTTCCTTGCTCATGTTTCATATTCAGTCAAATGCAAATAATATTTTGTTGTATAAATTTTTTGTATTACACATTCTTGGAGAGTGCCCGTGAGCACTCTCCAAAAATGTGTAATAAACAAATTTTGACTTACAAATTCAGAACACCAAAAATAATCTAGCCATCAACCAGTTAAGAATTCACTTTGATGTCTGTGAATAATTAATATGCTGATGATGTTCACTTATTTCCGTGGTAATGAAAGTTGAATATTTGGAGTATATTTTACTTATTATTGGTAAGAAAACAAGAACTAATTTTGGAAAGTTGATACAGTGTTACTAGTTTTTGTGCTTGACTTTCAATGTTTGATAGTGTGAAAGCTGTTACACTGTCACTACAATCACAGTGTTACATCATCAAATGCCATCAATATGAGGAGTTACAGCTTTGATTAACTTGATACTATCTTGAGGAGAGCAGATGGAGTTTCAGTGTGAAAGCTGCTACACTGTGACTACAATCACAGTGTTACATCATCAAATGTCATCAATAGGAGGAGTTACAGCTTTGGTTGACTTGATACTATCTTGAGGAGAGCAGATTGAGTTTCGGTGTGAAAGTTGCTGCACAGTGACTATAATCACAGTGTGACATCATCAAATGCCATCGATAGGAGTTACAGCATTGATTGGCTTGACACTATCTTGGGGGGAGCAGATTGAGTTTTGACATTTTTCACTGACCCTCCAGTAATCCAATTCTATAGAGATCAGCTGTTTCATGTGATAGTTGCCAATGGGGGGAGGGGGGTGGTGGTCACATGATATAGTTTTGTTGAAATTTTTGGAAACATTTGAAAAAAATTAATTAAAATAACTAATTTTGATATCATGTGTGTTGGGTAAGAGATTCTTTTTTATTGTGAAAACCTACAAACACCAGCATGGCTATCATCGATGTTGTCATTATAAGTCTGTGACTGGACTTGTTTACAACGAGGGAACTCTGAAACTGACATTTGAAAAGTTGGTAGGTGGGTATATTTTTAGCTCACCTGACTGAAAGTCAGGATGAGTGAAAGTGCTCACTCTTGTGTCCATCATTTGTGAACATGGTGTTTGCACCTTCTCCTCCAAAACCTCTGAACCGATTTCAGTTAAATTTGAGGTGATTACTTGTTCTGACATCGCATTTTGTTTTTGTTCAAATCATCTTGCCCAGCCCCATAGGGAGGGGGTGGGGGAAAATGTTCCAAAAGTTTTAAAAAATCTCATGAACCAGTGGGCACAATGACTTGATATTTTGGTGTGGAGCTTCCTTTTGAGGTGTAAAATCAAGTTTGTTCAAACGAAGTATTCAAACAAAGTTCGTGGAGCAATATTTGCCTTTGTAAGGGGACTGGCAAGATTTTTGTTCCACCAAAAATTTATATTTTCTGAACCTATGGTCCGATTTGAACCAAATTTGGTGTGTGGTATTATTGAGTCATAAGTACTTGATTCATGCAAAAAAAAATTTCCTGTGTCCCCATGGAACCCCAGCAGCTAAAAATAGAAATATATTCAAACGCCAATATTTCCCAAACCACACTCAACAGAGAAGAGAACTTGAATGAAGCATCTTTAGGACCAGTAGAACAGAATGGTAACAAAAATTGCCATAAGCTGTGTCAGGGTGTTCTGTAGAGAAAATCATCATCTTCTTCAGATCTATCAGTCAGAATCTTTTGATATTTGGCATACAGCATCCTTAGGGAAGTCAGATGTAAGTTATTCAAATCAAGTCTTTGGGTTAATATTTGGGCTCTCTACTCTCTATTGGAGCCTGAATTTTAACTTATTCCAATATGAGGAATAATCTTTAAAAATCTGCTTCCTGGAATACATTCACAATCTTTTGATAGTTGGTATACAGCATCCTTAGATGTTCAGACTCAATTTGTTCAAATAAAGTCCCCTGGTTAATATTTGTGTTCTCAGGGAGGTGGGGGGGGGGGGGGGGGGGGGGAGGGGGGGCGGGGGCAGATTCAAACTGAAATGTCAGTTTCACAGTGCAAAATTGATATTCTCAAAATCTTTTCCAGAACCACCTGTCAGAATCTTTTAATTTGGCATACAACACCCTTCAAGTTTGTTCAAGTGAAGTCCCTAGGTTTATATTTGGACTCCCCTAGTTTTGCATTACTGAAAATCTTGGCATTATTTCTGTGGTAGCATCCCAATACCAGAAAAAAATCATCTGGCATGAACAACCGAGTTATAAATAATTAAATAACTTCATTCATCTGTAGTGTTAATTAGCCTTATATGCTTAATAAATCCTTCTTTAAACAACTGTGGTCAGGTGAGTGCCTCAGGCCCCATGGGGCCTCTTTTTTATCATGGGCTTATTTTGTGGTCATTACGGTAATTAGAATGCAGGAAGTAAATTTCTTTGACTCCAGTGGCCTCGGCTGTTTCAAATTACAGTTGTGAGCTATTTTGGACTACGACTACAGTACTTAACCCTTATTTTCTGGAAATTTTTCTCTTTTTAGGTTTGAAAACTTAGTCAATTTTCTGTTGTAAGAGGTGTTAAAGTAAACTTTTTTGTATATTATGGTGGTCGATATTGCTTATAGGTGTTTGTTATTGTGACTGTAATTTTTGTTTGAGTTGGTTTGGTTGGTTGGTTGGTTGTTGGGAGTTGTTAGATGGTTGGTTGGTTGGTTGGTTGGTTGGTTGGTTGGTTGGTTGGTTAGGAGGTGCTGGTTGTTTTAGGATCATAACTACAGTACTGGATCCTTATTTTCTGTAAATATTTATTCAAGTGAAATTTTCTGTTTTCTGTAAAAGTTGTGTTAAAGTGAATGTTATTGCACATTATGATGATCTATATTGCTTATAGGTGTGTTTTATTGTGATTGTAGATTCTTTTAACCCTTTTACTTAGTATATGTGCGGTTATTTTGGCCATTTTACAGCAAAATATCTGTGAACTTGTACTTGTGATAAAGTCCACTTCAGTATCCAAATTGTAAGATTTTGTGTTTGTTTCTTCAAACCCACTGGCCCCAGCACTTTCAACTTCCAGCCGTGGGTTATTTAAGACCTTGACTACAATACTTGACCCTTATTATTTTTTTTAAGATGAAAACTTTCTAGAGAGAGAAGTTATGTTGAAGTAATTTTATTATCTCACCTACTTCAAAGAAGTGATGAGTTTATGTGGTGATTCCATCTGAGTCAGATTTAGGTGTCCAGTTTTGTAAGAATTGTGTTTAGGTTATTTTTGTAAAGTAGAGTGGGCCATGGCTTTTATATTGCATATGTGAGTTGTATGCGACTATCACAATAATATTCAGCCCCAGTACTCTAATGTCTTTTCCACTTTCACCTAAAATTGTCAGGCCAAACTTAAGTCATTTTCTGTTTGTAAGGATTATTGTTTAGGTCAGCTTTTGTGCAGATTATGGGATCTTAACTTCTCATATTACAATATATGCCATTAAAAATTAAAAATATCCTTTATTTAGGGTGATATAAACAATTAAAATGCAGCTTCAAGGAGATTTCTTGACACTGGATTGACTGCATCAAGCATGGATGTAGGTGAGCATCCAGTATGTTACATCCCTCTTGTTAAATATGTCATCTGTCAATTTTATGCCTGTTATCACATGTAATTGGAGACATGAGACAAACATTTTTTAAGTACATTCTAATCCCAACTTTCTCATTTTATATGCTTATAATCGGTTAAAAAAAATATCAGAATTGTTTTTTAACTACGGTGAAACTCTATTAATTGAAAAGCCAATTTATCAATGAAATTATTCAATGAACAGGCGTATTCAATTTACAGGTATTGGTCACTTTCTTGTACTCTAGAGATAAACTGAACATTTATTGTATTATATCTTGTTTGACAGGGCCCATAGAGCTCTGTCAAACATGATGTAATACAATAAATGCCTGTATTGTTTGTACAAAGGCCAGTAAACCAAGGAAATTGGGTGATTGTGTCTGGTAATTTCTCAAAATATTGCAAGATTTTTTACGCAATCAACAGTTTATTTTATAATCTATGTGCATTTAACAGATCAAATTTATACTGACTGTATGAGAAATGGTTTTCTGTGGAAGTTTTATCCAATTAACAGGGATATTCAATTAAGAGACATACAGTTAAGGGGGATCCACTGACTGTATATGAATGTGTTTTCTTAATCAGTAAAAAAAAATGATTATTTATCAATGTTAATTCACAGCTGACCAAGGAAAGAATTCAGACCGAATGAATGATTATAAAAAGATTATTTCATCATTGAAACTGCCAAAGTCTAACAGTGGATCTCAATCTAGCTTAGATTCTACATCATCTAATGGAGGTTAGTATGAAGCATAGCTCTATATATTGTCTAACTTCTAATTGCCAATTATGACACTAGGCCTAGAAAAGTTAAAAATCTGTTTTTCTCAGGCCCTCCCACATGGTCCTTTTGGCTGCCGCATGCTCTCTATTTTTTGCTCAACTTTGACGTAGTCAAATTTGAGGTTATGCCATGGCCTGTTATCCGTCTCCGGCATCAACAATTCAATATGGCTTGGGCTAGAGGCCGCATTTATGAACCGATCTTCATGAAACTTCTTGGGTACCTTTGTTATCACCGAGGGGCGAGAACGAGTGTTTTTGGGTGCTGTCCAAAATTTATGATGGCCACCAGCAGCCATTTTGTACCGAAATTAGTGCAATCAGTTTTTTTGTACAAAACTTCTGTATGAAAGTTCTGATTTGAATAAATTTTTGTCTGAATGTTTAGTAACATGGAATACATCGCATGTAATACAGGGTTTTTTTCTGCTGAAATTATGCAAATTAGATGAACTTTGATCTATTCAGTGCTACATACACGCAGTATAAGGGGATGTATTTATGAACCGATCTTCACGAAACTTCTTGGGTAACTTTGTTATCACCTTGGGACGAGTATGAGTGTTTTTGGGTGCGGTCCAAAATTCAAGATGGCTTCCGGTGACCATTTTGTACCGAAATTAGGTACAATAAGTTTTTTGTACAGAACTTCTTTACGGCTTGGGCTAGATGCCGTATTTTATGAACCGATCTTTACAAAACTTCTTGGTGTACCTTTGTTATCACCGTGGGGCGAGAACAAGTGTTTTTGGGTGCAGTCCAAAATTCAAGATGGCCTCCTGCAGCTATTTTGTACAGAAATTAGTGCATTCAGTTTTTAGCTCACCGAAGGGAGCTTAACTTATCACTTGCCGTCCGTCGCCGTCGTCGTCCATCGTGAACTTTACATTATCGACTTCTCACAAACTACTTGACCAAATTGACCCAAATTTTGTGTGCATGTTTCTTATCACATGTCAATTCAAGTTTGTACAAATAAACTTGCCACGCCCACAGGGGGTACCAGAAGGGGCATAACTCTGATAGCACTCATAAATTTTTTCAAAAATTCCAAAAAATCTTCTTCTTCAAATCCACCAGTCAGAATCTTTTCATATTTGTTATACAACATCTCTAGGGGGGTCAGATTCAAGTTTGTTCAAATCGAGTCCCTGGGTTAAGATTTGGGCTCTCTATTGGAGCCCAAAGTTTAACTTGGTGCAATTTGAGGAAATTTCTTTAAAAATCTTCTTCTTCAGATCCACCAGTCAGAATCCTTTCATGTTTGGTATACAACATCTGTAGGGGGGGTCAGATTCAAGTTTGTTCAAAT
This sequence comes from Pictodentalium vernedei, assembly GCA_031216915.1. Taxonomy (NCBI): domain Eukaryota; kingdom Metazoa; phylum Mollusca; class Scaphopoda; order Dentaliida; family Dentaliidae; genus Pictodentalium; species Pictodentalium vernedei. The sequence continues at coordinate 467,950,394 of CM062291.1, forward strand.
CCAGTCCCTGGGTTAATAATTGGGCTCCCTGTAGGAGCCCAAATGTTAACTTACTGAAATATGAGGAAATTTCTTTAAAAATCTTCTTCTTCAGATCCACCAGTCAGAATGCTTTCATATTTGGTATCAGGTCCCTGAGTTAGTATTTGGGCTCTCTATTGGAACCCAAAGTTTAACTTGGGGCAATTTGAGGAAATTTCTTTAAAAATCTTCTTCCAATTGGCCACTCAGAATCTTTTCATGTTTGGTATACAACATCTATAGGGGGGGGGGAGGAGGGGTGTGGGGGGGGGGATTCAAGTTTGTACAAATTAAATTGCTGGGTTAATATTTGGGCTTCTTCAGATTCACCAGTCAAAATCCTCTCATATTTGGTATACATCATCTCTAGGGGGGCCAGATTCAAGTTTGCACAAATCGAGTTTCTTGGTTAATATTAATATTTGGGTTCCCTATGGGAGCCTGAATTTTAACTTAGTGCAATACGAGAAAATTTCTTTAAAAATCTTTTTCTTCAGATCCACCAGTCAGAATCCTTTAACATTTGGTATGCAAAATCTCTAGGAGGGGTCAGATTCAAGTTTGTTCAAATTGGGCCCCTGGGTTGAAAATTTTGAGTCTGGTTTGGACTTTGAGAATTTGAGAAAAAAAATTTGTTTTGGATTTTTTATGCATTTTGTTCAATTTTGAGACAACCCCTCCTCCTCCCCCCCCCCCCCCCCCCCTCCCTCCCTCCCCCCAATTTTTAGCCTGAACATTTTGGGTCCAGTTCCGACTCCGAATTTTGGACGAAAATTCAGAATTTTTTAAAAAAACATTTATGCGTTTTTTGTTCACTTTTGAGACAAAAAAAATAAATTTTTAGCCTGAAAATTTTGGGAAAAAAATTTTGTTTGTTCAATTTTGAGATGAAAAAAAAATTTGGGGTCCGGTTTGAACTCTGAAATTTTGGACCAAAATTTGGACATTTTTGGGTGATTTTTATGTGTTTTGTTCAATTTTGAGATGGAAAAAAAAAATTTATAGCCTGAAAATTTTGGGTCCTGTTCCGACTTGTTTTTAAAATCTTCTTCTTCAGACCATGTAGTCAGAATGCTTTCATATTTGGTATACAACATCTCTAGGAGGGTTAGATTCAAGTTTGTTCAATCCTAGTCCATGGGTTGATATTTGGGTTCCCGATGGGAGCCAAAATTTTAACTTAGTACAATATAAGAAAAAATTTCTTTAAAAATCTTCTTCAGATCCACCAGTCAGAATCCTTTCATATTTGGTATACAACATCTCTTGGAGGGTAAGACTCAAGTTTGTTCAAACCTGGCCCCGGGGTTATTAATTAGGGCTACCTATGGGAGCCTGAATTTTAACTAAGTGCAGTATGAGGGAATTTCTTTTAAAATCTTCTTCAGATCCACCAATCAGAATCCTTTCATATTTGGTATACAACATCTCGAGGTGGGTCAGATTCAATTTTGTTCAAATTGGGACCCTGGGTTAATATTTTGGCTCCCTTTTTGAGCCCAAAGTTTAACTTAGTGCAATGTGAGGTGATTTCTTTAAAAACCTTCTTCATATCCACCAGTCAGAATTCTTTCCTATTTGGTATATGACATCTCAAGGGGGATCAGATTCAAGTTTGTTCAAATTGAGTCCTTAGCTTAATATTTGGGCTCTAGGGGCAGGGGTGGGGTGGGGGGATGTTACGTTCAGGTTTGTTCAAATCTATTCATTAGTGTTTTTCCATAAAATTTGCCTCTCGTGACTTCATTCCTTTGTAGTGCTGATGAACCATGTCTAACTGAATGTGACCCCAAATACTTCTTTGAACCACTTTGGCCGGTGAGCGATTAAGGCCCCTTGGGGCTTCTTGTTTGTACAGAACTTCTGTATGAAAGTTCTGATTTGAATAAATGTTTGTATGAATGTTTAGTAACATGGAATACACTACATATAATACAGGTTTTTTTCTCGTGCAGAAATTATGCAAATTAGATGAACTTTGATATTTTTATACTGTACCAATGACCCAGACATAGCTGGTGCTAACTCTTAAAATATAGGGCCAAACACAAATTTTGCCCCCCAATCCCCAAAATTTGCATCTAAAACTAAAGAAAACATGTCCTGAAAGGCCCTCCACACCTCGCCCCCACTGCGCATGCGCAGTGTCAAGGACGTTCCGAAATTGGCGCCATTTATCATTCTAAGTTTGGCCCTTCATCAGTTAACATCTGACTGATCTTTGTGCTTTTAAATCTCAGTTTAAATGATGCCAGACACATAAATATTAGTGAAATGGTGATTCTAAGGAGGATAGAAAAGGAGGAGAGGAAAAGAATGTGTGACAGAATATTATCAGGGCTGTAACTTAAAATTTTTTAATGAAATTATGTTAAGTTACCTATTTTCAAGGCAGCAGCCATTTTGTTGTCATTCTGATTATTTAGTTACACTGTTTTTTCAAGTGTTTTTCCTCTCTCCCTGTCCTTTAAGTTCCCCCTTGCTATTCTCCCATGCTTTTGGCATAGTTTCTGTAATTATTATTACTAAAATTTCTTGGGAGTTTTAGCTTAATAACAGAATGAATTCTGTTCTTTCCCCATGTTTACGTCTTCACCTACGGGTGGTTAGGCGTTGTGTTCTGCATCTACCATCTGATGTTCTGCAGTTTCTTCCCTGGAAGTCTCTGTTTTGCATCAGATGGTGTATTTTTGGTAACTGATTTCGGGCCTGGGTGCCTGGAGTCTTATTTTAGTGTTTTTACACTCATTGTTTACATTTACAACAGCCCTCTGTGTGAGGGGGGGATTTCTAAATAATAATATCTTTATGTTATTTTAATCATAACTAGATACATTATTATTGTTCGTAAGTGTTGAATAAATTGTTTAAAATATTTTTAAAATTTTTGTCCACACTTAGGCTTGGGATCCATTGGGGCTCAACGTTACTTTTCAGAAACTTGGGCTGTTCTGAAAAAATATTTTTTCAAAATGTTTTGATTTCAATTATTTTTTCTATATTAATGGATCATATTATTATTATGTATTTTGATTGCCAGGGGTTAGTGCGAGTACCAGGACTTGTTTTCTTTTCACTTTGAAAGGATATTGATCAATTGTTTTAGGAGGAAGTCTTCCTCTGACCTTATTATCATTCTATATGTGGTCAGTGTACTCGCATTAACTCCTGTTCTGTATCGTATGATTTCGATGACAATATGGGAAGCGTATGTCACGGTATGTTGTTGGGGATTTGGACACTCCGGTCCTTTCCCCGCAGGGTCACTCTACTTTATCAATTTCTATTTCAGACGATCAAGATTAAGGTGATGTATCTGTGATGTCTTCCAACAGTGTGCCTCCGTCGTCACAATTAATGAAGGGCTAGCGGAAAAGTGCTCATGTAATACGCCAATTGCCTAAGAGGACCCTAGTAGGTTCGACGGCCTTTGACGTCCGCTAGCTCGCCCGGTGTAGCGTCCATTCACCGAATGGTTCGGCAGCCGGGTTCGTCCGTTGCGGTCTAGAAGGAATTTTGGGGTGATGCGAGCACTATAAAATTAACTTAATGCACACCCAGTGACGGCGGATCGGAGGGAGAACGGAGGAAGCCTTTTAGTCCGGTTCATAGCTCGTTCCGGTCCATCCGGACGGCAAGCGAGAGAGGCCCCTCTCTCGTTCAACAACATCTGGCCCCAGATGTTGTGGTACAAATGTGTCGTTAGCGGAGCATACGTCCGTCGCTCGGGACGCTCCGTTGTATAGGCAGTCCGCTGAGACTGCTAAGGCTTCCTCTTCACGTCAGCGCACACGACCGCACCTTGGCTGCGTGACCGCCGATATATTACCAGCTTCGCCGATCAAGGATTCTTCGGCGACCAGGTCACACCATCCGGCAGCCAGGGATTCGAGACCGATGGACTCCGGACGTTCGCATAGGAAGTATGCGGGAGCCATCTGATGCGGAGCTGCCCTCGGCGAAGCACCGATAGACTGCGCCTCCGCAGGTCTCGACGCCGGACATTCTTGTGCACATAGCACAACTTATCGCAGCATCCCAGCAGCCGACAGAAACGGTGTCGGATCGAGAATTATCCGACAGCGCTGGGTCGGTAGCCGGGGACTCGAGGCCTGCAGACTCCGGACGTTCGCATAGGAAGTGTGCGGGAGTCAACGTACACGGAGCTTCCAGCGGCAATGCATCGTAAGTCCGCTACCGCACAGGCCTCGGGAACGGACGTGCTTTCCTTAATAGCACAGTTTATCGCAGCATCCCAGCATCAACTGAATCTGTCGCATATATTTTATCCGACGATGCTGGGTCGGGACGCTCCGCGGAAGCGGGTACGGACGTCCGAAAGTTTCATCCGGTCCGACGGGATACCGAAAGGGATTCGGTGGATTTCAAGCTTTCCCTTTCGGAACAACATATGCTGCGATGCCGGATAAGAAACTGATAGCGCCAGTGGACTTAGAAATTTTTGGTTCGGTTCAGGGACATCGTCCCTCAGTTCCGACATAGTCCAATAATGTCACACAAACTTTCGAATTATTGAACGACGCTATATATATTATTATTTTATGCTTGCTATCCAAGCATTTCTGGTTTCTTGTTCGAAGAGTTATGGAGATGTCTTTCAAAAGTGTGCCTCTGTCGTCATAGTTAATGAAGAGTTAGCGGCAATAAGTGCTCATGGAATATGTCTATCGCTTACGGAATGACATTCGCTAGCTCACCCGGTGTAGCGTACATTCATCGAATGGTTCAGCTGCCGGGTTCGTCCGTTGCGGTCTAGGAAGGAGATTTGGGTGATGCGAGCACTTTAATTACTTTAGTACTCACCCAGTGACGGCAGATTGAGGACAGATCGGAGGAAGCCAACAACATAGGGGACCGCATGTTGTGGTTCAGATATTTTACATTCGGAGCATATGTCCGTTGCTCGGGACGCTCCGTTATATTGACAGTCCGAGAGACTGTCTTTAATGCTTCCTCATCCTCACAGCAGGGCACACGACCGCACATTGGCTACGTGACCTCGAGTATCCGATCAGTTTCGGCATTCAGTGATTCCACAGCGAATAGGTCGCGCCATCCGGTAGCCAAGGGACACGAGGCCTATACACTCCGTTCGCTCGCATATTGGAAGTATGCACGGGGTAACGATCTCGGAGCTTCCTGCGGCAATGCATCGTAAGACCGCTGCTCCTCAGGCCTCAGTGACGGACGTGCTATCCGAGTTAGCACAGTTGTTTCGCAGCATCCCAGCAATTGACGGTTTCTCGGTCGAATCAGGAATTATCCGACGGCGCTGGGTCGGTGCGGTCCGCGGTTGCATCAAGCTACGGACGACCGAACGCTTTATAGGGTCCGACAGGATGGCGAAAGGGATTCGAAAGATTTCGAGTTTTCCCTTTAGTAGTATCGGAAGATGCCTTTCATATCTTCTGGCATTTCTTCCAGTGATTATTTTTCGGACTTCATTGCTGTGATCTTGGATAAGAGACTTATAGCGTCATTGGACTCGGATTTTTCGATCGGTACAGGGACTTTGTCCCTGACTTACCGACGCAGTCCAATATTGTCATTACAACATGTGTTTTATTTTTCGACGCTATATATTATATATATATATACAAGCCTGCTACTAAGCATGATAGTTTAGTTTCTTGTCCGCGTGGCTCATTTCTGCCATTTTATCTTTTTTTACATATAGTTTATTTTGGCAGAGCAGGGCATACCGAGAGTTCATATGCGTCTAGACGGTGTGATTAAAGACTGCATATATTCTTTTTCGCCGTTTATGTCTTTTCCAATTTCAATGTTGGGAACGACATTATGTATAGTAGACTTAACTTAGACGCTTTATTATACGTAATCCGCCTTACTGAGGCGTTATCATTACGTCTTCAAGAAAAGATTTATGGGATATTATTCTCAATGTAATTTCTTTTGAGGGCAGTAGTTTGTTCACGTATAACTCCGCCCTTCAGTGGCTGATTGGAGTTGGTTAGACGTGATGCAGCCCTAGCTACATCCACGCGTGGATAGTAGGTTAAGAACTCTCTCAGAGTCGCTTCGTTCTCGGAGGAGCTTCTCTTCGACGGCAACTTTCCGGCAATCCATGAATTGCTTGATTTATACATTCTCTTGTCTATCTAGTGTTACAAGAGATTCAGACTGGGGCAAACATTCGGTGGTTGACTCAGAGAGTGCCGCCGCAGTTGCCGGACCCTAGTGTGGCTGTTATGACGGTTGCCAGTCAAACAGATTGGGATATATACTGATCCCTACGGATTCGAAGTGCCAGGGTCTTTGGGTTCCGCAGTCTTTTAGCTATCAGTTTAACTTCCGCGGAATAATGTTTTTTAGGCTTGCTTTATGTCATTGCATGAACATTATTCAGAAACGCATGCCCAAATTCCTGTCCTTTAATTCGACAGTAGTGGCGTATCTCCGGAACCAGGGAGGCACTCTTTCGTTTCCGTTATTCAATTTAATGGAAAGAATCCGTCTGTTGGTTATAGTACACCAAGTTCAGTTTTGGTCCGTCATATTCTGGGTCGTCTGATTGTTTTATCGCACTCCCGTTCTCTTACGGGTCGCTTGTTGCTGTCAGAATGGACTCTCAACAAACAAGTATTTAATCAGATTTGCTATCTATGGGAGCGCCCAATGATGTTTTATTATGACACAGCTTGCTAATCAATTGCAGACGTATGTGTTGGCTTGTCCAGATCTCTGAGCTAATACTGTTAACGCTCTATTGATCTATAGGACGGAATGATAGGATACGCGTATCCTCCGGCGCTGTTGTTTTAGCAGGTATTGCTAAGATAAACAACCACAATACATTTCTGTTGACAGCATCTCTATCTTCACAGAGATCATGAGTAATTTACTTTCTTGTCTACTGTGGATCTTAACGTGAAATCTTCCTCTATGTGAGGATCTTTTTTCACTGGGTAAATCGTGTCATCTTTATCACAACCAGCAAGGTCGCAACCTTCATGTATTCCGTTGTGTGGTCCGTATTGCATTGTAAGCACTGTACTGGACGAGCTTTGGACGCGATTTCTTACTATAGGAGATCCTCTTCTTCGCTATTCTATGCGGCTAAAGTGGAGGCTCTTCCGTCGTGGTGTAGGGATCATTATGTTCATATTGTTGATCCCTCCATACTACGCATTGCTAGTTTTTAGTATACTTGTTTCACAAGATCTACTGCAGCCTGTTGTTATTTAGGTTATAGGTTTGTTACCTCATACCTATGCACTCTACGATAGTTTACAATTGAGTCTCTTGTCTCTTTATCTAAGTCAGTTAGTAACTTTTGGATAAATAGACTTAGAATCTTAGATTAAATTCCTATACGGATTTTAACTTCGGTTCTTATTTAGCTAAGTAATCATTTGAGCCTCTGGAAACAGTAGTTTTCAAATTCTGACCTTTTAGACAGTAATTCTGTTGGTTTCTCTTTTACTGTAGAGTCAGTGAGTTTCATGCACTATCGATGGATGATTTTCACTTTCATAGTTTCGGAATCAATACTTCCGTTACTATTTAGGTTAGATTGTTGCATAAGAGTTAGGCTCCTATTATCCGGAACCTATTATTTTAAGGTCCTTCCGTCTTCGTATGGGCATAGGCCTTTACTCTTTCCGGGTACAGTTTATGTATTTATAAACAGATATCTGTTTATTACAAGGGCGTAAGCTTCTTCTGTCTTTGATGTCTAGTAGAAGGACGTTACGCTCCATTTTATTGTTAATCGATTCTATTAACTAGCGTACTGCTTATGGTATATCATTGGCTTAGCAGTTGTGCTTAAGATTTCGGCTCATGAAGTAAGAGTTCTTCTACTTCTTGGGCTTACATTAATAGTGTTGCTATTATAGATTTTTGAAGGCTGCTCATTGCGCTCAGCCATCCATTCATGAATTTTTTCTCAGAAATATCGAGTCCATTTCTGGAGGCCTCTATTGTTAGGTCTATTATCTACTGCTCAGAATGTCATTCACTTAACAGTTGCTACTATAGCTAGGTAGGCTGTCTGTTTCGGCAGTGTCTCCGTTCGGCTGCCCTCTTCGCTCTGGGCTATTTGACCCAGGGCAAGAAAAAGGGGGGGGGGGGGGGGGGGGGGAGGGTGTTCCCTTGGGTCACCTGTTTTTACTATGAAAACAAGGGGATACCTCCTCCGGAGTTAGTAATTCTGAGCTGTTATTGGGATGGTTGTTTAGTGAGAAGTTTAAGTTTATAAATTCATTCAAGTCTTAGTTTTTAAAGTATAGCTTTTGAATATTGCATATGTCAACGGACATGATTATGCAATTCTCACACACTTTTAGGAGTATAAGAGTCTCTATTCTCTAGACTTACTTTATTATTGGCTTACTTTAAAAATTATTAGTATAAGGATTATTGGATATTAATAGAGTACATGGATGTATGAAGCTCAATTTTTGGAAGGTGTTGTATCTTTCTAATTTATCATAAATAAGAAAGATACATGTAAGGCCTATTACTTCTTTTCCCTACAGGGGATGACTCTATTTTATTTTATTGAGCGTATTCCATTTTGCTCTATGTCCTTGGCCCTCCAGCCTTTTTACTATTCAGCTATGTCTGGGTCATTGGTACAGTATAAAAATGTTAAAAAATTTATAGTAATTTATATATTTTTTATACTTACCAATGACCCAGACGGGGATGGCCCTCCCAGGAGTTGGGAACTCTTGCCTCCCCGCTGAGTACATAGCGCTTACCAGGCACTGGTTATTAGAATGATAAATGGCGCCAATTTCGGAACGTCCTTGACACTGCGCATGCGCAGTGGGGGCGAGGTGTGGAGGGCCTTTCAGGACATGTTTTCTTTAGTTTTAGATGCAAATTTTGGGGATTGGGGGGCAAAATTTGTGTTTGGCCCTATATTTTAAGAGTTAGCACCAGCTATGTCTGGGTCATTGGTAAGTATAAAAAATATATAAATTACTATAAATTTTTTAACTTTTTTAGCGCTACTTTTATACATTAAGTGCACATGTCAATACAGCTCGGGCTAGATGCTGTATTTATGAACCGATCTTCACAAAACGTCTTGGGTACCTTTGTTATCACCTTGGGACGAGAACGTGTGTTTTGGGGGGTGGTCTGAAATTCAAGATAGCTGCCGGTGGCCATTTTATACCAAAATTAGGTGCAATCAGTTTTTTGTACAAAAGTTCCAAGACTACGTTTGTTATAATAATGGGACAGTTATGAGTGCTTTGGGGCTCGGCTGTGTTAATATTTGATGTTGTTTGGGGAGAGTAAACATTATTAGCACAACCCAGTTCTCTGTTTCCAATGAGAAAAATAAAACCTCACCCATGGGAACCCTATGAGCTAAAGATAAAAAATTCAAATACCTATATTTTAAGAAGGACTGGACAAATATTTATTAATTAGTAGGAATCAACCGTAGAAGGGTTTGAATCAAACAGGCCAAAACAATTGCTAACATTTGGCTTATGATGCACCATACAAGGATCCCCATTGTAACATAAACCCCATGGAGATTTTTTTTCTAGTTTAGCATCTAACTGACCATTGCCTGTAACAAATGTACAGGTTAAGTATTGTAAAGGTCGGTGACAGTTAGATGCTTCCGTAGTAAGAGTAATAGTATTACCCACACTACGGAAATGGGAATCTTCCACTGACAAGGCATGAAGTTCACTAATTCTTCTAAGAGAAAGGCCATTTTATAAGTAAGATATTTAAATTCCTCCTCATCTAATGGGTCAAAAGGAGCTTCCTGTAACGTCAAAAGAACCCACGCAAAATTCCATTTAGGAATTAATCTTAGGGTTCTAGGTCTATTGATAGAGAAATTTTCAACTAGCTTGGATAAAGAAAGATCTGATCCAATAGCCAAATGACCATGATGAGCATATGTGTCTGATAACATAGACCTATAGGCTGCAGTTTTAATATGTCAAAAAGGTAGACCCCAAAATTGGCAGTTTGAGGTATAGATGGATTATAAATGTCCACTGACTGATCTGCATACCAATGGAAGAAGACTCCACTTAGCTGCATAGTTTAACGAAGAGTAGGTCCTCCTACAGTTAGAAATTGCATCCACTGCTCGTCCTGAAAACTGCTTCTCATGCAAGAAGGACCGCACAATGGCAATACATGAAGGTTGAAACCTTCCGGATTGTGATGCAGTTTGTGGGACTTGCCCTGAAACAGTAGATCCTTGAGTGGAGGCAGCTTCTGAGGGATGTCCCACAACAGACACCTGACAAGATTGATCCAAGGCTTCTGTGTTGACAGAGATGCTACCAATAGAATCTTGCATTGAGACTGTTTGATTTTCAACAGAATCTGCTGAATAAGAGGAGTTGGAGGAAATGCATATCCCACTATTCCGTGCCATGAGATAGATAGAGGATATGGAATGAGTGTTTTTCTCATATAATGTTTATGAAACGAGTCGAAGAATTTTCCATTTTGGCGAGCCCAAACAGAAAGTTCGGACGAGTTTCATAAATATTATATGAGAAAAACACTCATTTCATATTCTATTTATCATATGACACACACACGCACAAATTAGCCACTTAGTATGGCTTTTTAACCCATCACCTAACTTGAGTCGCAGACGACACTTGGAAAAAACATTCTCGTATAACTAAAAAATTTTAATTTTTGCTTCAAAAACATAGGTTATGACCCCTCATTGGAACGAGCTCATCGAGCTCGTTCCAATGAGGGGTCATAACCTATGTTTTGGAAGCAAAAAGAGAAAATATAAAAAAAAATGAATGGCGTTTTTCTTGTAGGTAAAAGATCAATACAATATAACCCACCCTAAATAGGACAGATAACATAAATTCTCCCTACTGAAATTATGCAAATGTGACCCAGTTGTATTTTGTTCAGCCACTCAAATTTTCTAGTTTTGAAATGGACCAATGAAATTGACGGTAGGCTTTATTTATCACTGATTAATATGAAAACAAAACATCAAATGTTTTAAAGTGATCAAATCAGACGAGTCATATGATAAATAGAGCCTCTACCGCATACACCCGAGGATTCGGACATGGCGGCACAAACATCGGAAGTTGATCTGGACATGGCGACACGAACATAGGAAGTTGATTGTTCAGGTTCGTGGCAAAAAGATCTATCATGCGCTGATCCCACTGGTAGCAAATCTGCCTGAAGACATGTCTGTTGAGAGTCCACTCTGAGGGTAACAGGCGACCTTTCCTTGAGAGCGAGTCGTCTACTACGTTCAGACGACCCGAAATGTGATGGACCGAGATAAGAATGTGATGATCCAGAGCAAACAGGAGAATTTTCTCCGTCAATTCAAATAGAGGAATGGAATGAGTGCCGCCCTGATTCCTGAGATAAGCCACTACTGTGGAATTGTCTGTCAAAATCTGAGCTATGTGAAGAATCCAATGCTTTAGGGCTAGCCAAATGGACATGATGTCTTTGATGTTTATGTGTTTTTCCAGGAATCAAGAGTTCCCAAAACCCTGACACTTTAGATCTGCTGGAATCAGGGCGGCACCCCAACCCGTCTGACTGGCATCCATCATAATAGTAAAGACTGGATCTGGTACTTGAAGCAGAACTCCCTGAGTCAACCATTGAATGTCCGCCTAAATCTGAATCTTTTGTTTTACTAGGTCCATTAAAACAGTCAGGCTTTTGAGCGAATGCGTCTTGACACTCCAGTTCTGAATGAAGAAAATCTTGAGAGGATGAGTGTCTAAGTGACCTAGCGGAATCCGCTGCCACTCTACATAGTCCCAACAATTCCATAAACTCCCTTGCTGATACTGTGAGAGAGTTTAGGAGAAAGCGGGCATAATAACTGACCAGCTTTGCCCTGGTTGTTGAAAGACAAACTAGATTGTGAGTCGAGAAACTCATTGCCAAGTGAATGAAGGACCTTGACAGAGTCAAATCCAACTTCTTTTTGTTTACAATGAAACCGAGATGTCGGAATAAGAGATGCAAACTCTGCACATTGTTCTGAAGTGTGCTTTTGTCGTATCTTTGAAGAATGTCTTACAAGTAAGCCGATGTTGTTACTGCCAAATGAGCTCAGAAATAAGACATGACCAAGTTCATTATCCGAGTGAACACCCAAGGAGCCAGGTTCAGACCGAAACACATCGCTCTGAACTGGTAAACCTTCCCTTGAATGGCAAAACGCAGATACTTTCTGAATGCCAGATGGACCAAGACATGAAAGTACACATCCTTTAGAGGTCTTTGCTTGCCGCAGAGTCATTCACTCGAATGCTCACTCTTACCGACTGAATAGTTTCCATTTAAAACTTTGGAGAAAACTTTGGAGCTAGTATCAATTTGTTTATCCAGCTCAAGTCTATAACCGGTCAAAACTATCTGTTTGGCTTTGGCGCAAGGAACAAATGACTGTAGAATCCCAGAGAATTGGGATTCTCTACAACCCCTATTGCCTCCTTTTCTAAGAGAGATTGAACTTCTGAAAGAAGAGACTCTCTCTTTGAAGAATTCGCCATAAGATTTGTCCAACGCAGACTTCTTGTAAGGGGAGACTTTGATTGGAATGATAGCCGAAGACCCTTTTCAACTACATTTCTTACCACTGATCTTCAATTATTTCTGTCCAGTTTGGTTCAAAGTTTGATAACCTTCCGCCAACTGGAGAGCAATAGAGGTCTAGAGCATCATTTGTAGGACTTACGGGGCTTCTGAGAAGAGAAACTACGTTCTCCCTGGGAACCTCCTCGTGTCGTCGGCTTAGAGGCATCAGACTTAAAGTCCTTGTAAGACTTACGCCCTTTACCAGAGTCGCTAGATTGACGGTTTCCCGAATTTCTGTATGAGGGTTTCTTAGAACCATGCGAGGAGCCCCTCTTCAATGACTGTGAAAAGAAGTCTCCTCACTTACCACATCCAGCAGTCGACTGCTGCTGCGAAACTGACCTTAAGAACAAAGTGTTAGTGGCCTTTTTGGTAGCTTCCTCGTACACAAAGGATAACTTGTCATTGAACAAAGTATGACCAGAAACCGGTGCAACTCTGATAGAGCTTTTCACTCGATTGTCAATCAAGATGGACGATGCTAAGGCTCCATCAAGTCTAACCAACTCCAAATTAGCCACTGAAAGGGCGGAGTGATACATGACATACATAACTACCCTAGAAAGGACTCTGAGTGGTGGAGTAATGTTGTCAAAATCCTTTCCACTGTGATACTGAGCCAGAGCCCTAGTGATACAATCTGCTTAAGACATTGCATCTGGAACCCCACGACTTGAATGAATAGAAGATTGCAGAACATTGGAATGGACATTGAATGAAGTGGGCAATGAAATATCGAAATCCGAAGCCCACTCATCCAAGCACAGAGAAGCTCTGTGAACATGTTTGTGTCTTTGGTTCTGGATATTATTGAGTTTGCACCTGGTAAGTCTGGGTCATTGGTTCTACAGTAAAACCTGTCTTGAGAAACCACTGTCTTGAGAGACCACCTGTCTTGAGAGACCTCATCTGCCAGGCACCGATTGGTTTTACTCTATAATGGACCTGCTATGGGAGACCACCTGTCTTGAGAGACCACCTGTCTTGAGAGACCACTGTGACCTGGTACCAACTTGTATTTTTATGCCATAATGGACCTGTCTTGAGAGACCGCTCCTTTGAAGACTGAAACCATGACAAAAGATTTTTACCTGTTCTGGAATTGGAATATCCATTGTGGTTATACTAACATAATTAAAAGTATTAAAAACTCTTAATTGGGTTTCAATTGCTAACTCATTAAAGATTGAGATGTTCTTATAAGACCCCTGTGAAAAGATTAGGATTATTGGTGAATAAACAATTTCATACATACCTGAAATGTGACAGATTATAGGAATAAAAATAAATTTGTGTTGAAAATCTTTTTGTAACAAATTGAAATGGACTGTTATAAAAATTATAAAAATAAATTGGTGTTGAAAATCTTCATTTAAGATTTTCAACACTAATTTATTTTTATAATTTTTATAACAGTCCATTTCAATTTGTTACAAAAACTTCATAAAAAAGAGCAACTACAAAGTAATTACAAAAATCCATTCTTCTCCATTTCTGAATTTTATGGTTGGTTATTCACTGATTTGAGAAAACCTGAAACCTGTTATGAGAGACCACCTGTCTTGAGAGACTACTTTTGTGTGGCCCAAAGGGCGGTCTCTCAAGACAGGTTCTACTGTAGTATAAAAATATATTATTTTTACCTGCGTCGCCAGCGGCAGAGCAGGTCTAGTAACCGCTCAACTCTGTCCATCAGTCCGTCCGTCAGTCCGTCCGAAACACTTCTTCCGTCAAAGTTTTCTTGGCTTCTATGAAAGGGAATGATTTTATGTTTGGTCTGCTGCTTCATAATGATGAGTTGTATCGTGTAAGCAATTTTCAGATCTGCCGTGCAGCCACTTCCTGTTTGCTGATACTTTGAAATTTTACTGTACCCACTGAACACTGAAATTTTCCGTCAAACTTTTCTCGGCTTCTATGCAAGGGATTGATTTTATATTTCATCTGGAGCCTGATAATGATCAGTTGTATCGTGTATGCAATTTTCAGATCTGCCATGCAGCCACTTCCTGTTTGCCGATTCAATTGCATGCAGTGACGCAGGTCCAGACCCGGTATTGGTCTTGGCTTGTTCACTTACGCAAGTGCTCATGAAAACTTTGAGGTCCACTTTCATGAGATAACTCCTGATATTTACTAAAATACCATAGATATCCTGTATTTATTCACAGCATCGCAGAAGATTTCTGTTAATTGTTAAAAAAAAAATTGTATTCATGCTAGCCTCAGACATGATAGCTTTTATAACTACTGTTTAGTACTCTGATATACAGCCACAATATTTGAATTGGTAATTATTTAGTTAACCCATAAGGCCCTCATTTGGGCTTCAATCACATTTTTCTACAACAAAACAGGTGCCATGACATGCAGTTTGGAGTAAGCTTACAAGTTACATTTGAAGTTCCATGGCAGTTGTTTTTAAGCAAGTCTTGGCTGCCTACATAGGCAGACAAGACTAGCTAAGAAATACAGTGGAACCCTGTTAATTGAATAGCCACTTTGCCAATGAAAATTGTTCAATTAACAGGAGTATTCAATTAACAGGGATTGTGTCACTTTCCTGTATTCTGGAGATAAACTTAGCATTTATTCTGTTATATCTTGTTTGACAGAGCTCTATGAGCTCTGTCAAACAAGTTATAATAGATTAAATGTCTGTATTGGATGGACTGAGGCTAACTGGGTCTTTTAACAAAGGAAAACTGGGGAGAGTCAGGCTAATTTCTCAACAGATTACAAGATATTTAATTCAATTAACAGGAGTTTTCTCTTTAACCTATATTCAATTAACAGGTCAAATTTGTACTTGAGGTATGGTAAATGGTTTTGTGTTGGGAAATTATATTCAATTAACAGGGTTATTGGGGGCGCAGTGGCTCAGTAGGTAGAGGTGCAGGCTGCTAGCCGAGAGGTCCTCGGTTTGAATCCCACCTGTGGCAACCGCATTGTGTCCTTGGGCAAGACACTTCACCCCCATTGCCCACTTGGGGGCACGGTGACGTTGTGTACTAAGACGTACTGCACGTCGATGGTGCACTTGTCTTCAACCAATCCTAACCCTGCTTGTGTGGAGTTAGTATGTTGGGGAGCTGACAGTTGCTCGCCGTTGCTCGGTGGTTCTCTCCAGGTACTCCGGCTTCCTCCACCCATAAAACTGTCATGGTCATGATTAGCCATTGTGCAGAAATATGTGACCTTTAACACCAATAAATGAATAAATAAATAAATAAATAAATAAATAAATAAATAAATGGGTCCACTGTAACTGCAAAATCACAGGATGTGGATTGTCAAAGTAAAGCAAAAATGTATAAAAAGTCTCCGGGCCCTTAAGGATTAAAGAGTAAAGATGAGTTTTTATTTTCTTTGTATTTTCAGAGGATGCAACATCAAAGTTTGATTGTGTGTATTGGTTGGGAGATTTGAATTTTAGAATAGAACAACAGCTTAGAACTACTGTGGAGGATCTCGTACATTATATTACATCACAAGAACATCCTGATTATGATTATTTACTTAGGGGTGATATGTTATTAAGACTTCTGAATGAAGGTATATTTTCTAACAACTTATTTCTTGAGATACACACTAATTTAACTGAAGAAAACGTTACATTTTTCCAAAAAAAAGATCAGACCATTAACTGACATATGAAACTTGCCCAAACTAAAGTAACTAGAATTTTCATTTTATTTGCTTGTAACAAACTAAGAAGCAGTTAATGAAATTGTATGTAGAGTTTGTGTAGTTGGTCATGTAAATATGCCGAGTAGAGAACTGGGGATGGTTAATGAAAGAAACCTATGCATTCAGTCTGTTGAGTCGATATCATATAAATTGCTCAGCATGAATTAAGTGAGGGAAGCAGGTAAAACTAATTATCGTGGTCTTGAAAATGGGATGTCACACAGGTAATCGGGGGCAGTTCAGAGTGGTCAGTCATCATAGAATGTTGTGTTGGAAACCTGGAATCAGTTTGAGTGTTTTTGAAGAGCTGATGCCGTACCAGAATTGTCAGATACAGGACATGGATATAGCATTGTTGTCTATACACTCAGGGGTTTGGGATTTCGTTGTAAGACAGTGATGAGATTTCTTTGGATGGTTTGACTCTTTTCGACAACTGTGTCTCCAACAGGTGTAAGCTTTGTGGAGGATTGTGACAATGGGCAAATCATTGTTGAAGAAATGTATGCCTGCCCGAAAGGTGTTTGATCTTAGGCACTTATGAGTAACTGACGTAGCTACAGCAATTTTATTATACAATTTCCGTGCTTTGTGTAAATTTTTCTTGGAAGTGATTGGTTCACAGAAAGTAGAGGTTTGACAGTTAGATTTACATTTCTCAACATGTAAAGTGACATTTGCCTTGTGTATACAAATGAACCCTTTTGTTTTGTTCAGAAATATTACCTTTTCTGGTTGAGGGTGGTATATTTATATTATATGGGACAGTGCAGTGGTTCCAGTTTAACCCTTTGAACCCCAGCGGCTGCTTCTCCCGCCAGGAACATGATATGTCATAATGTCGTCAAATAGGATGGCTGTTCAGTAAATGTGTGACGTAGAGCAATCAATATTTTCAATGTGCAGCTCCGAGGCTGCACGTTGAAAATATTGATTGGTCTACCCCAAATAATGAACATGGACTCTTTTAACTACTGCCATTGAACTGGCATGGAAGATACCACCTGTGTTTAGCGGGTTAAAGTGTCACTGAATACTATCAATAGTATGATAGCCTGTATTTATTAGCCCAGAAAGGGGGCGCGGTGGCTCAGTAGGTAGAGGTGCAGGCTGCAAGCCAAGGGGTCATCGGTTCGAATCCCACCTGCGGTAACCGCGTTGTGTCCTTGGGCAAGACACTTCACCCCCATTGCCCATGTGGGGGCACGGTGACGCTGTGCACTAAGGCATACTGCACATTGAAGGTGCACCTGTCTTCAACCAATGCTAACCCTGCTTGTGTGGAGTTAGTATGTTGGGGAGCTGACCGTTGCTCGGTGGTTCTCTCTGGGTACTCCGGCTTCCTCCACCCATAAAACTGTCGTGGTCATGATTAGCCATTGTGCAGAAATATGTGACCTTAAACACCAATAAATAAATAAATAAATAAATTAGCCCAGAATTCTAGGCTTGTTGTGTGTGTAGTAAAATGGGGTGTTTTTGTAAATAGACTGTACATGGAATTCTAAGTATTTACACTTGTCGGTATTGCAGTACTGGCCAACTTTTCATATAATTTTTGACTTTCTGCACCTCTACCAACTAAGCCATCACACCCCCTTGATGCTTCATTAAATGCCAAGATTTTTCCATTGGGCTTAATAAAATTAAAAATCTGTTTCTCAGGCCCTCCCGCATGGTCCTCTTGGCCGCCGCATGCTCTCTTTTTTATGACCAATGCAAACTTGAAAAAATAAAAATTAAATGGTTTATGTCTGATATTTTACACAAGTTAATAAAATTGATAAATTTGTCCCTTGAGTGCAACAAGGCTTTGCAATGCTTTAGCATTGCAAAGCCTTGTTGCACCCAAGGGACGAAATACACCACCACCCTTGCTATTCTGTAGATTATGAGGCCTAAAACATAAAATAAACCAAGATTATGAACTTCTGATGGCAAAGAAATAATTACAAAAATAAAATATAAAATAAAAAATCGCCCGCCCGCATGCAATTTTACAAAACTTGGCCTGAGAAACAGAACATCTACTTTGTGTGGCCTTGACTGACAATACACAATATTCAAAGTACCCAAATATTTACAGCTTCTAAAAGAGACCTTGTGACCTCACTTTGGAACAAACTCCTTTCAATGAGGGGGTAATGAGTTACATTTTGGTGACAAAAATTGTGAAAGGTATTAAAATTCAACTGACTTCAATCAGGATGAGCTATAGTGATTATCGAGGACCAGAATAGGACCATCCTTCATCCATCGTCCTGCTTGAAAGGTGTGTTTGTGGCTTTTATTCAAGTTCAAAAACTATTGAACCAATTTGAAAGACATTTTACGGAATTGCTAGTCGGGGAAGGGGGGGATTTTTATTATACAGTGGAGCCCACTTAATTGGATATCTCTTAATTGTATATCCCTGTTAATTGAATATAATTTTCAAACACAAAACCATTTACCATACCTTCAGTACAAATTTGATCTGTTAATTGCATATGGGTTGTACAGTAAACTCCTGTTAATTGTATATAAATTTTTGTAATATGTTGAAAAAATTACTGTGACACGCACCAAATTCCCCTTATTTATCAACCTTTTTGGCCTCACTACATCCAATACAGACATTTATTCTATTATATCTTGTTTGACAGAGCTCTATGAGCTCTGTCAAACAAGATATAATAGAATAAATGCTCAGTTTACCTCCAGAACACAGGAAACTGACCAAATCTCTGTTAATTGTATACTCCTGTTAATTGAATAATTTTCACTGGCAAAATGGATATTCAATTAAGAGGATTCTACTGTATTAGGATTAAATAACCAGGCTTGATATGTGGAGGGAGTGGGAGAAAATTGCTACAATTTTATCAAAATCAAGGAAAGTTTGAGGGTCAATATTTACAATTGTACTGGGAGGAGCAAGATTTTTTCAGAACCCATGAGCTGATTTAAATCAAATTTGGTATGGATTACTATTGAGTCATAATTATTTGATTCACACCCTAAAAATATTTTCAACTCCCCGTAGGAACCAAAGGAGCTAAAAATAGAAAAAATTTCAAACGCCCATATTTCCTGAACATCACAGAACAAAGAATTCTTATTTGGTATGTAACATCCTTAGGATCAGTAGAATTGAATGGGCAGAAAAATGTTGCAGTCGAATGTGTCATTGGGTACGGTATAGGGAATTGAAAAAGTGCCAAGTCATCATTTTTGAAAAAAATGCAAAATCTTCCATCAGAATCTTTTAATATTTTGTATCCTTAGGGCTGTCAGATTGAAGCTTCTTCAAATCATGTCTTTGGGTTCATATTTGTGCACCCTATGGGGGGCCCAAATATTAACTTCAGTGTAATATGGCGAATAATCTTTAAAAAAAATCTCCTTTATTTGGGCTCCATACAGGAGACACCCATTTTAACGCAGTTGGTAATGGGAAAATGCTGAGACATCAAGCTTTCAAAATTACAAAATATTTTCTTGTCCAGAACCACTGATCAGAATCTTTTTTATATTTCGTGTGCAACATCCTTAGGTTGATCAGATTCAAGTTTGTTCAAATCAAGTCACTGGGTTCATGTTTGGGCTCCATACGGGATGCATCACATTTTAATACTGTTGAAAAATGGGAAAACGGTATGTCAGTATGTTTTTTTTCTTGAGGAACCACTGGTCAGAATATATTGATACTTCATACCCAAAGGGAGGTCAGACTAAAATCAAATCCCCAGGTTCATATTTGGGCTCCATACAGGAGCCCCAATTTTAAAAAAAAAGGCTTTAAAAATCCTCTCCAGAACCACCAGTCACAATTTTTTGATATTTGGTGTTCAGCAGCCTTAGTGAGGTCAGACTCAAATTTGTTCAAATCAGTCTGTAGGTTAATATACTCTCCCAAAAAAGAAAGTGTTCATGCTAAAAAATAACACTAAAAAAGGATATATATCATTTTCATTCATGGAAATTTTATTCAATCACAGATGAATCAATTTGTGATCAACACGAGAAATTTCATTACGCTACGACGAATACTCTTGGCGCCATGGAGAGTCAAAGACACTAAGGGTCAAACACAAAAGTCACACACTCAATATCTGGTATGACCTCCGTCTGCATCGACTACTGCTGTGCATCTACGCCTCATGGAAGCGAACAAGTTAGCATGGAAGTGGGTTAGGGTAGGGTTAGGTTAGGTAGGGTTAGTTAGGTTAGGGTTAGGGTTCGGTTAGGTTAGAGTTAGGGTAGGGTAGGGTTAGGGTTAGGTTAGGCTAACCCTAACCCAACCCTACTCTACACCACTGCAGTCGAGCACGACGATGACGTAACGTCAAAATCGGACGAATTGCAGGTCTTCGAGGATGCAAGCCGTATTCTCTCAGGTGGTTGATTACTGTTTGAGGATGTATCCGTCTCAGGTTAGGGATGTTCCTGGCTGTCGACGTTGCCGTTTGTTGCCGGTTCCGGAGATGGACGACACGGATATATCGATCTTGTGCAAGGGTGGTAACTCGGGGTCTCCCGGAGCAGGGTCGGTCTCGAACGTCATCATGTTGTGCATGGCGATGGACTAGCCTGTCTACAGTGTTACGGTGGCAGTTCAAATGCTGGGCAACATCTCTGTGTGTTCTGCCAGCTCTAATCATACCCAGGGCAAGGAGACGTTGATTCATTGTCAATCTTGGCATGCTAATGTGGAGTCGTTTTAACAGCAGCGCAAGTTTGAATGTGAACGATAGGAAGGCCTTACTTTAGTGTTTAAATACCCAAGGATTCACACTGCTGCATGAATTTTCAGACTCTCCACGTGCAAAACATGCCTTTTCACAAACGTGCAGCACGTCATTTAACGCTAATGCAATTTTAACGGGGAAAGCTGTTTTTGTGTTCAATATAACTTATTCATGAACAGGTTAACACTCTTTACACCTACGAAATTATTTTTTTGGAGTTTGATCAATTTCTGCAATGCACACTTTCTTTTTTGGGCGAGTATATTTTGGCTCACTATGGTAGCTCAAATTTTAACTTCTTGCAATATGAAGAAATTTCTTTCAAAATTTTCTCCTTCAGATCCACCAGTAAGAAATCTTTCCTATTTGGTATACAACATCTCTAGGGAGGTCAGATTCAACTAATCAAGTTCCTGGATTAATATTTGGGCTCCCTATGGGAGTCAGAATTGGCCATGTAGCTGAATTAGAAATTTTGTATTCAGTACCCTCTAGAGGTGTGTAACTAAGATTAATCCCCATAGGTTGTATCAAGGGGCTTCATGGGGGAGCTCTACATTTTACATTATAGTCAGCTGAAGAAAACTCATAATGCTTGGACTATTTTTGTCACTCCTGAGGGGCTCAAGGATTGACAAGGTATCCTATGGGAATGGATTGCTTAATATAGACTCATTCTTGGACCCTGTTTATATCGTGTTCTGTTCAAGGTGAGCTCTTCAGGTCCTGTGGGGCCTCTTGTTTAAAAAGTGGGATATACTGGATTGCATCTGTCCATCTGTCTGCCCTCCGATGTCTGTTCGAGTTATAACTTGACCATTACTGTGTAGATTTTGATGACATTTCATACAGATGAGATCTTACAGGAGCATCAGCTGTTTTGTTGGACTATTTTTCCTGTGAGTTATGCCCATTGAATATACAAAATAGACAATTTTGGATCTCAATGAAATTTGGAATGAAGATTGTTTTGGGAAATGTTTTCACACTATCATGGTTTATTTCTTCTCTTGCCATTGTTTGGCAGTATGCACCATGGGGTATGCACTGGGGTGTGGCCCACCTCTTGTTTATATTTCCATGTTGAATGAGTTTGCAGGGAGAAGTTAGTCTTTGTGGGTGTTCATTTGTTTGTTATAAAGTGGTGAATCTTTTATAACAACCTTTTCAGAACTATCTTTGCTCAAAGGTTGAGCATTGCATCTATATTGTGAATAGAATGACATTATGTTTCCATCTTTGTCCTAAATAAATGGCGACAACTAACGAGTGATATCACGCATTTATTATGCTATTTTATTTTGGCGGAAATCCCATCAAGATATAAAACGGTTTGTCCCTATATCCTGATAGATTCTGTCTTTTGATTGGTCAGAATGCCTTGGACAAATAGCCATGGAAAATGGTGCGCCCAACATCCAAGGTATATGAGAGCGTGCAACATCCAGGGTATAAGCGCACGCGAAACATCGGGGGTATATGGTTTCAATGAAAGCTTTTTCCTTCCACTCACCTCATTACAAAAATCGAACCAAAAAACCTCAAAATAGTCACAAATATCATAAGATTTCCGACAATGCAATCATAAAAATAAAATAAGAGCAAATAATTTGTCCCCTGAATACCAATGTGTTCTATGTACCAGTAGGCACATAGAACAAATTGGAACTCAGGAGACGATATGTCAACAAAATACTGTTTACTCATTTCCTTAACGACCCAAGGGATGTAACTCTATATGTTGTCTTCTGCGATTATAAAAACAAAATTATTATCATGAATTTGGTCCAAATGATTGTGGAGCTGAGAAATGGGTCCACAAATTTATTTCCAATAAGTTGTATTGTGTTTCAAACAGGACAAAAACGTTATCTCCCCCAACATGTATGGTATATGGAGATTTAATACCTGGATGTCTCATTTAAACACCCGCCTGCAGCTTTAAAAACTGACATCCAGGTATTAAATTTCCATATACCATACATGTTGGCGGAGATAACTTATAATGACTGGCGTAGTAAAACAGAGAAGGTGGAGAAGCATCACAACCCCTTTTTTTTATGGGTTACCACCATACCATATAGCATAACCTGTAAACGGATTACGGTATATAGAGAGTAACTGCTTGACTGGACTGGTTACGTGAAATAATTCATGAGAGGTGAGGGACGTTGTACAAACACGAGTGCGCGAGTGTTTTACAATATAGTCCCTCGCCTCGAATGAATTATTTCACGTAACCAGTCCAGTCAAGCGATTACTCTGTTTATTACTTTTCATTATTAACAATAATTATATTATTTAATCCTTTACCTAACATAACAGCCAGCGCAATTCTCAAAAATTGCCAATTAAATTTAATTATTTTTTCATTTTTTGTCTCTAAAACGTAGGTTATGACCCCTCATTGAAATGAGCTCATCGAGCTCATTCCAATGAGGCGTCATAACCTATGTTTTTCAGACAAAAAATGAAAATAATAGCTATTCAAGAATTGTTTTTGCAAGTGTCGTCTGCTTTTCATGTTAGGTAAAGGGTTCAAAAAACAATGAAGTCCCCATTACATCCACGGCAAAGCATCTTCGTTTGCACGCATGGATACATGACCCAATTGTTGATTGCATAATTCACTTGTGAAGTTATCGTTTATAATCAAACCCGGAAATCCCAGTAAATCACACTTTGGAAAGTAATAAAAGCCCTTTATTTCCAGGCCTGATTGCACTTTTGTTTCAGTCGACTTATCGACATGTTTGTCTTACAAGTTACATTGTTACAACTGTGCCTATAAAGTGGTGTGCCGGAATTCCACATGCTACTGTGTAAGTTTTGTTGTAGCAATGTAACTTGTTACTTCTGCAGTTCGGTACTCATGCTGCCTGTGTCACACACAAGTCTGCAAGCATACACATGGTAATTAGGTAAACAACAAGTAATTTCAGGAAAATTGTTTCTCAAGGTTTCAATTTGGATTTGATGTCGGCATTGGACTGATTCAATTTTATCCAATGAGTGAAATTGCATTTGCAGGGCCCGAATGACTGTGGATGACTGATTATCATCCAGTTATAGCCATTGGTTAACCTGTTAGGAAAATTGCTCAACCGTTTCAGTATAAGTTAAAATACCAGTCAGTTTTTCTCAGCAGTCCTCATGCAGAAACTCAGATGAGTGCTAAGTAATATTGAAGTATTCATGTAATAAACTTACAGTCCATTTATTAATTTATTATTTATTTATTGGTGTTTAAGGTCACATACTTATGCACAATGGCTAATCATGACCGTGACAGTTTTACGGGTGGAGGAAGCCAGAATACCCGGAGAGAACCACCGAGCAATGATGAGCAGCTGCTAGCTCCCTGACATTCGTAACTCCACACTGCAGCACAGGCAGGGTTAGATTGGTTGAAGACATGCTCACCATTGACATGCAGAATGCCTTAGCACATGGTGTCATCATGCCCACATGTGGACAATAGGGGTTAAATGCCTTGCCCAAGGACACAGCGCGGGAGTCTGAATCGATCACTCAGACAGTCAACCATCCGAGGACTAACCAGGCTCAGTGTTGCTTAACTTCTGTGATCTGATGAGAACCGGTTTTCCACTACGCCACCTCACCCCATTTTATTAATGCATTGTTGATGTATAGTTTTTATTTTTTGTAGGTGACATATTTGTTGGATTTCAAGAAGGTAGAATTAAATTCAAACCAACGTATAAATTTGATTACAACACAGATTCATATGACACCTCCATAAAAATGAGAATTCCATCTTATACAGTAAGTACCACAATCTCTAACATTTTTAGCTCACCTGAGTGCAGCTTAAGGGGAGCTTCAGGTATCACTTTCAGTTTGGTGTCAACCATCGTTTGTCCAGCATGAACTTTACATTTTCAACCTCTCCTCAAAAACTGCGACCAATTTTTTTTTATATACATGTTTCCTGCCATATGTCAATTCAAGTTTGTTCAAATAAAGTTGGCATGCCCATTAACTGGTTGGGGGCTAGAAGCCAATATCATGGCTCTATTAAAATTTAGCTTGATGTTTGCTCAGCAGTAGAACAAAGAATGTTTATATGAAATTGTTTTGTTACAGTTTATTGGAGAGTGCCAATGGGCACTCTGCAATAAATTATAACAAAATTTTTAAAGAAAATTTTGGTAAACTAAGGCTCTCCTTGCTAGTAGCAATAGAATCAGTGAAAAAAAATACACGTTACAAATCGCCTTTGCAAAATAATTTAGTGCTTTGCCAGTTCAGAATTAAGACATTTTTGCCAGAACCACCAATCAAAATCTTAGGATATTTGGTATACTTCATCCGTAGGGATTAGATTCAGGTTTGTTCAAATCAACACTCTGGGTTTATATATTTGGACTCCCTATCAGAGCCTGAATTTTAATTTAGTGCTTGGACTCCCTATCAGAGCCTGAATTTTAATTTAGTGCAAATAGAAAAATTCTATAAAAATCTTCTTCATATCAACCAGCCAGAATCGTTTGATATTTGATATTTAACATCATTAGTAAGATCAGATACAAGTTTGTTCAAATCAAGTCCCTGGCTTCATATGTAGGCTTCCTGTGGGAGCCCAAATTTTAACTTGGTGCAATATAAGATATATCATTGAATATATTTTTTTATGACAATACAGTTAAAAGGGTTCCTTTGTATTCTGATTTCTTTATTGTCAAAGCATTAATGAATCATCATTCAAGTGTTCTTGCTATAGTCTGTGCACGTTATCCCACTGCCACAATTTGTTCCTATAGTGCAGCTAGGAAGGTAACCAGATCAATCTCGTTTGACAAGAGTTCAAAGAGATCTTTAAAATAGAATGAGTTAAGGTCCTAGTTGCATTATGGGAAGAATTTACTGATTGAAATTCAGTGTACAGAAGGTTAATCTTGACCAGTACTTAGCTATTTAAAACTGTCACTGCAACAAATTCATTTTGTAACCATTGTTCTTTCTCACCATCACTTTTGCTAATAGCTTCATGGAACGACTTGAAATCTCCTCAGATTCTGTTGTTTACACTGTGGAACAGATACACAGTCATGATTTTATAGGAGGGGCTCCTGTAGCCATTGGGGGTTTTGAGGGGGGAGGGGGGCAAACATGATATTTGGAAGGCCATTGCAGGGAAGGGGTTCACTCCCCTATTCCTAACTAGGACCCTCCAGCCATTACCCTCTCCCACTTCCCTTCAGGGAATTGGAAGAAGAGAATAATGATTGGTGGTCCCTAGTTAGGATTAGCCCTTAGCAATCCCTCCCCTCCACCCCCCCCCTCCCCCCCCCAGAAAAATTTGCAAAATTCATTGTTTTAACCCTTTACCCAACGCAGGCGATATCAAAATTTATTATTTTCAATATAATTTTTTTTAATTTTTCAAAAAATTTCAACAAAACCATAGCATGTGACCCCTCATTGGAATGAGCTTGATGAGCTCATTCCATTGAGGGGTTACATGATATGGTTTTGTTGAAATATTTTTAAAAAATTAATATTTTTATACTGTACCAATGACCCAGACTTAGCTGGTGCTAACTCTAACAAAACCAGGGCCAAACACAAATTTTGCCCCCCAATCCCCAAAATTTGCATCCAAAACAAAAAGAAATCATGTCCTAAAGGACCTCCATACTACGCCTCTACTGCGCATGCGCAGTGACGCAGACGTCCCGAAATTGGCGCCAATTATCATTCTCTGTTTGGCCCTTCATCAGTGAACATCTCACTGATCTTTGTGCTTGTAAATCTCAGTTTAAAGGATGCCAGACACGTAATTTTTGGAGAAAATGTGATTCTAAGGAGGATAGAAGGAGGAGAGGAAAAAGAAATGACAAAAAATAATCAGGGCTGTACTTAAAATTTTTTGATGAAATTATGTTAAGTTGCCTATTTTCGAGGCATGGGCCTCTTGTTGTCATTCTTGCTAATTGTTGCACTGCTTATTCAGTGTTTCCTCTCCCCTAGCCTTCTAAAGTCCCCCCTTGCAATTCTCCCATGCTTTTGGCATATTTTTGAGAAATTTCATTTCTAAAATTCCTAGGAGAGTTGCTTGGTTACAGAATGTTTTCTGTTATTTTCCCCATAGTTACGTTTTCACCCATGGGTGTATAACGTTTGTGTTCTGCATCTTCCATCTGATGTTCTGCAGATTCTCCCCAGGGAGTCTCTGTTTTGCATCAGATAGAGTGTAATTGATGACTGATTCCGGGCCAGTTTTTTCAGTGCCTGGAGTCATGTTTTCTGGTGTTTTTACACTGTTTGTTTTCATTGGCAACAGCCTTTTTTGAGGGGGGCTGTTTGCCTTTACTGTAGTTTATCTCACTATAAGATACATTTATATTATCCGAAAGTGTCTCATAAATTATTTAATATAAATTTAAAATTTTTGACCACACTTTGCCATCGGATCCATCGGGGCTCAACGTTACTTTTCAGCAACTTGGGCTTCGGTGAAAAAATATTTTTTCAAAATTATTTTGTTTTGCAATTGTTTTTTCATTTATGAATGGATCATGTTATTATGTATCTTTGTGTCAGGGGTTTTTGCGAGTAACTAGGACTTATTGTTGTTCTTTCACAATGAAGGGACTTTGTTCAAATTGTAATAGGAAGAAATCTTCCTCTGACTTTCATGATCATTGTATTAATTGTAGTCAGTGTTCTCGCATTAATCCCTGTCCTATATGTGAACATTGGGATGAGAAACATTGGAAACGTGTGTCACGATATGTTGTTTCTGGAGAAAGAGCGATGCCGGCTCTTTCTCTGCAAGGTCACTCTACTCTCTCAGTTTCTATTTCAGAGGAACCAGAACAAGGTGATATTTCCATGTTATCTTCTTCAAGTGTGCGTCCGTCGTCACAAATGAATTCAGAGCTAGCGGCAAAAGTGCTCATGGAGATTAGACAAATGTCGTCCGCTAGCTCGCCCGGTGTAGCGTCCATTCACCGAATGGTTCGGCAGCCGGGTTCGTCCGATGCGGTCCAAGAGGAAATTTTGGGTGATGCGAGCACTATAAACATAATAGATGCACACCCAGTGACGGCAGATAGTAAGCGAGAACGGAGGAAGCCTTTGAGTCCGGTTCCTAGCTCGTCCAGGTCCAGCTGGGCCGCGTGCGAGAGAGGCCCCTCTCTCGTACAACAACATCTGGGACCAGATGTTGTGGTACAAAATGTGTCTTTAGCGGAGCATACGTCCGTCGCTTGGGACGCTCCATTGTATAAGCAGTCCGCAGAGACTGTTAAGGCTTCCTCTTCTCGTCAGCGCACACGACCGCACCTTGGCTGCGTGACCGCCGATATATTACCAGCTTCGCCGATCAAGGATTCTTCGGCGACCAGGTCACACCATCCGGCAGCCAGGGATTCGAGACCGATGGACTCCAGACGTTCGCATAGGAAAAGTATGCGGGAGCCATCTGATGCGGAGCTGCCCTCGGTGAAGCAGCGAAAGACTGCGCCTCCGCAGGTCTCGACGCCGGACATTCTTGTGCAGATAGCACAGCTTATCCCAGCAGCCGACAGAAACGGTGTCGGATCGAGAATTATCCGACGGCGCTGGGTCGGTACGCTCCGCCGAAGCATCGGGGGCGGACGACCGGGAACATCATGAGGTCCGACCGGATGGTGAAAGGGATACGGATGACTTGGAGCTATCCCTTTCGGAACAACATAAAGCTGCCGTGGACTTCATCCGGCAATTTCTCCCTCAAGTTGTTCCGTCGGGCCAGACTGCTGCGCTTCCGGACAAGAGAATTATAGCGTCATTGGACTCTGAATTTTTTGAGCGGTTCAGGGACATCGCTCCCGAGTTTCCGTCGCAGTCCAATAATGTTGCAAGAACATTTGAATTATTGAACGACGCTATATTTAAACTTGCTTCCAGGACGGGGAAAGCAGGTTTCTTGTCCGCTAATACTCTCAACCTGCCTTTCATTAATGCAAGGAATAAATTCGATACGGCAGGACAGGGTATACCGAGAGTTCCTCTGCGTATGGACGACGAGGCGGAAGACTTAGAGCTATCATTACCGTCGTCAGCTTCTATTCCAACCGCGGTGTTGGAAACAGCTATTGCGTCTAACAGAGCCAATTTAGATGCCTTATCTTACGCAGATCACCTTACTAAGGCGTTATCACTGCGCCTTCAGGGGAAAGAGTTTCAGGATATACAATCCTCTTTAAGACTTCTTTCAAGGGCAGTAGCTTATTCCACGTGTAACTCCGCCCTTTCAGTGGCAAATCTGGAGTTGGTTAGACGTGACGCAGCCCTAGCTACATCCACACTAGTGGATTCTAAGGTGAAGAACTCTCTTAGAGTCGCTTCGGTCTCAGGAGAACTTCTCTTTGACGGCAAGCTTTCCGCTATTTATGATAAAATTACAAAGAAAGCTAAGGATTCTCTGTTGTTCAAATCTGCTCCTAAGAAGTCGGATACAGCAGACACAAATAAGACAGGCACTTCTGGGTCTAATGCGCCCAAGAGAGGTTCCGGTGCGTCCTCTTGGTCTTATTCGAGAGACCGTCAGGATAGCGACTCTCGTTCGGGACGTCCTTCAGGCCGGGACAATCGGTCGGACGCCTCGAGGTCGACGGGGCGAGGTGCGGGACGTGGAAGACGTGGTTTCTCCTACCGCAGGCCTCGCAGGTCCAGGAGGTGATGGCTTAAACCTCTATCGCGTTCCGGTTGGCGGAAGGTTGTCGAGCTTTTCACAAGAATGGGCGTCGATTACGGGCGACCCTTGGGTGAGAGGAGTGACTTCGGAAGGTCTAAAGATATCCTTCAAACGAAAGCCTCCATTAACTCGAAGTCCAAAGTGGACTCATCTTCCGTCAAATCCGCAGAAAAGAGACGCTCTGTTATCAGAGGTGCAGTCTCTTTTAATGAAGAACGCGGTAGAGGTCGTAGAAAACCAGGAATCTCCGGGATTCTACAGCCATCTGTTTCTGGTTCCGAAACCAGACGGCTCGTTCCGTCCAGTCATAGATTTGAGCTGGATAAACAAGCTGATCGTCGCTCCGAAGTTTTATATGGAGACGATTCGATCGGTCAGAGCGAGTATTCGGGTGAACGATTATGCAACGAGCATAGATCTCAAAGATGCGTACTTTCACGTCATGGTACATCCGACATTCCGAAAGTATCTACGCTTCGCAGTCCTAGGAGTGGTGTATCAATTCCGGGCGATGTGCTTCGGATTGAATCTAGCACCCTGGGCTTTCACTCGGGTAATGAACTCGGTAATGATCTACTTCCGAGCTCATTCGTCTGCGGTAACGTCGGCCTACCTGGACGACATTCTTCAGAGGTACGGCAACGAGTTAACGCTTCAGAACGATGTTCAGAATCTTCTTCTATTGCTCCGACGTCTCGGTTTTATAGTAAACGAGGAGAAGTCAGATCTGGTGCCGTCCAAGTCATTCACTCATCTGGGAATGAGCTTCGAGACGCACAACAATCTCGTTCGTCTGCCGTTAACCAGAGCGAAATTAGTCAGTTGTTATGCTCGCTATTGTCTGCACGCAGACAAAGTCACGGCGAGAGAATTTATGAGACTGATAGATCTGTGCGGAGCCGCCGCGGATCTCATTCCGATGGGGCGGTTACGCACACGTCCTCTTCAAATTTTCCTGACTCAGAATTGGAGTGTGAAAATTCATTCGCTCGATGTAGACGTTCTCTTGTCAGATCAAGTGAAACAAGAGATTCAGACTTGGGCAAACATTCAGTGGTTAACTCAAGGAGTTCCGCTGCAGTTGCCGGATCCGAGTTTTACCATTATGACGGATGCCAGTCAAACAGGTTGGGGTGCATCATTAATCCCAACGGATTCGAGATGCCAGGGTCTTTGGGATCCGCAATTCCTGTGCAAGCACATAAACATCAAGGAAATGATGTCAATTTGGCTTGCGTTACGTCACTGGATGGACATTATTCACGATGCTCATGTCCAAATCCTATCCGACAATACGACAGTAGTGGCGTATATACGGAATCAGGGAGGCACTCATTCAGTTCCGTTGTTCAATCTAATGGAAAGAATCCTTCTGTTTGCGTTAGAACATCACGTTCTTCTTTCGGTCCGTCACATACCGGGTCGTCTGAATGTGCTAGCAGACTCCCTTTCACGAAAGGGTCGCTTGTTGCCGTCGGAGTGGACTCTCAACAAACAAGTATTCAATCAGATTTGCTACCAATGGGAACGGCCAATGATAGACTTATTTGCGACACATCTCAACAATCAGTTGCAGATGTATGTGTCTCCGTGTCCGGATCCAAGAGCATTTGCAGTAGACGCTCTGTCGATCCCTTGGGACGGAATGATAGGATATGCGTATCCTCCAGCGCCGTTAATTCAACAAGTATTGCTAAAAATAAAACAATCTCAATGCAAGATTCTGTTGGTAGCATCTCTGTCGCCACAGAGACCGTGGATAAATCTACTCAGGTGTCTGTTGTGGGACCTACCGCGGAAGCTTCCTCCACGGGAGGATCTTCTTTCGCAGGGGAAATTGCACCAACTTCATCACAACCCGCAAGGTCTCAACCTTCACGTTTTTCCGTTGTGCGGTCCTTCTTGCATGGCAAGCACTTTACAGGACGAGCAGTGGACGCGATTTCTAACTGTAGGAGGACCTCCTCTTCGCTAAACTGTGCGGCTAAGTGGAAGGTTTTTCGTCGTTGGTGTAGGGATCATTCTGTAGATATATTCGATCCCTCTATACCAGACATAGCAAACTTTCTAGTATACTTGTTTGACGAAATCAAACTGCAGCCTGTTACTATAAAGGGTTATAGATCTATGTTATCTGATACCTATGCACATCATGATAGTTTACAAATTGGATCTAATGTCTCTTTATCGAAGTTGGTTAGAAACTTTTCGATAAATAGACCCAGAACTCTTAGATTAATTCCTAAGTGGAATTTAGCTTGGGTTCTTCTTAAATTGAAGGAAAAGCCATTTGAACCTCTTGGGACAGTAGATTTCAAATTCTTATCTTATAAGACAGCTTTTCTCTTAGCTTTCTCTTCTGCTAGAAGAGTCAGTGAGCTTCATGCACTATCGGTGGATGATTCTCATTATCGTAGTGTTGGGAACACTATCACCTTCACTACTAATGTGGGTTTTTTAGCTAAGAATCAGGCTCCTAATAAATATCCGGAACCTATTGTTATTAAGGCTCTTCCGTCTTC
Source organism: Pictodentalium vernedei (assembly GCA_031216915.1). Taxonomy (NCBI): domain Eukaryota; kingdom Metazoa; phylum Mollusca; class Scaphopoda; order Dentaliida; family Dentaliidae; genus Pictodentalium; species Pictodentalium vernedei. The sequence goes on from CM062291.1 coordinate 467,982,685, forward strand.
AGACGGGCGTAGGCCTTTACTCTGTCCTGTTAGAGCATTACGTATCTATAAACAGAGATCTCAGTTTATCAGAAAGGGACTGAAACGTTTCTTTCTGTCTTTGATGCCTAATAGAAAGGACATTTCAGTCCATTCTATTGCTAGATGGATTCAGTTAACTATCCGTACTGCTTATGAAGATTTATCTTCTTCTCAGCAGCCTGTGCTTAAGATTTCTACTCATGAAGTAAGAGCTCTTTCTACTTCCTGGGCTTATGCTAATAGTGTTGCTATTACAGATTTAATGAAGGCTGCTTATTGGTCTCAGCCATCCACATTTACGAATTTTTATCTCAGAAATATTGAGTCCATTTCTGGAGACCTGCATTGTTTAGGTCCGTTATCTGTTGCTCAGAATGTTGTCCACTAAACAGTTGCAACTATAGTTATGCAGGCTTTCTGTTCAGGCAGTGACTCCTTCCGGCTGCCTTCTTCGCTCTGGGCTATTTGACCAAGGGGAAGGGGGGGGGGGGGGTGGGTGTTCCCTTAGGTCACCTGCTTTATAGTGAAAAGCAAGGGAATGCCTCCTCCAAGTCAGTATTTCTGAGTCGCTTCCGGGATGGTTTTAAAGTGTAATATTAATGTTTAAATTCATTCATGTCTTATTTTTAAAGTGTAGCTCGGTGTGAAGCATTTGTATATGTCAAGTGTCAAACGGGCTTTAATATACAATACTCGGACACTTTTAAATGACTATAAAGAGTCTCAATTCTCTGGACTACTTTATTTATTGGCTTGCTTTAAAAATAATTAGTATAAGGGTTATACTGGATGTTAATAGAGAACATGAATGTTATTGTGCTCAATTATTAAGGGTAGTGTATCTTTCTAATTTAATATTAAATAAGAAAGATACATGTAAAGCCTAATACTCCTTTTCTCCTTAAGGGGTTACCTCTTTACTATATAGTTGAGCTTATTGGATTTTCCTCTATGTCCTAGGCCCTCCAGCCTGTTTACTATTCAGCTAAGTCTGGGTCATTGGTACAGTATAAAAATGTTAAAAAATTTATAGTAATTTATATATTTTTTATACTTACCAATGACCCAGACGGGGATGGCCCTCCCTGGAGTTGGGAACTCTTGCCTCCCCGCTGAGTACATAGCGCTGACCAGGCACTGCCAGTAAGAATGATAATTGGCGCCAATTTCGGGACGTCTGCGTCACTGCGCATGCGCAGTAGAGGCGTAGTATGGAGGTCCTTTAGGACATGATTTCTTTTTGTTTTGGATGCAAATTTTGGGGATTGGGGGGCAAAATTTGTGTTTGGCCCTGGTTTTGTTAGAGTTAGCACCAGCTAAGTCTGGGTCATTGGTAAGTATAAAAAATATATAAATTACTATAAATTTTTTAACTTTTTCAACTGCTCAATTTGAATGTTACACGGGCGGATGTGGGTGATTCGTTAGGTAAAGGGTTAAGAGAGAATCTGAGACATTTGTTGCATGTGTAACACTGTATTGTTGGGGGGGGGGGGGGGCGAATTTAGAATTCTATGTTGCATTGAGCCCATGTTTGAGGGGGAGAGGGCAGCGTAGGTGGCAGCATAGGGTACGGAAAAACTCTTTAGCCTCCTCTTGTCCTGCTCGGTGGAATTATCACACTCCTGGAGTGAATGCCATCACTTGTACCCATTTAAATTAAGAGATGATGCCCCAAAATAGTTTTTTTTCTATGAAGATAAACATTGCTTTTGAGTAATAGCTCTCAGAATGGTTGAATTGAGAAAACTTGAAACTCTGCTGATTTGAGACATCATACTGATCTGGGGACAAAAGGCTGTTTTGAAAAAATTGAGTTTGTTCGTATAGATGTAAATTTACCATTATTTTTTATTTTTTCCAGGATCGAATATTATACCGTTCCAAAACAAAGAATACCATATCGTGTCTGTATTATGATGCTGTGATGTCAGTAAAAGTTTCCGACCACAAACCAGTGTATGCAATATATGAGACCTGTATCAAACCCTTCCAAGGAGACAGGTATGACAAAGTAAAATATACTTGTTAGTGTCAATGAAAGTATCCGACTACAGCCCAATATATGCAATATATGAAACTTGTATCAAATCCTTCCAACGAGACAGGTACAGTACGTGCCAGGTGCTTTACCACAAAAACGCTTGTCGCTGTGGCAGCGACAACGGGTGGACTGGATTAAAATCCGCGGCGGAGCACTCAAACTAATAATCTATCACTGCAAACGCTAGTGTTGAGGATTAGCGCTTTTCAGGAAAATGGTCAAGTTTTAATGAATGGAAAATGCTTCCGTACGAGTGATCCGTCGTGACGTCGGGTGATTGAGATTAAATTAATTTCATTCCAATAAATATGTCACTCAAAGAAAGAACTGATTGCTCAGGTTGTAGCAAACATGTTATCTGTTCATTGTTCTGAACAGGTTGTATCTGTTCATTTACAGTTAATTTTGTAGCAGGTACATGTTTTAGCTAAATACTAGTTTGATTGAATGTGAATAGGCCTGTATATGTGGGGAAATGGGGGGGGGGGGATCTGGAAAAAAAAGGAAAAAACTCTTTAGGTCTGACAATTTGAGACCCAATTATTGTTATGTCACTTACGTGGTGGATCCGGATTCATCCAGGAAACCTAATATAGATGGTATGTCTTGTTTTTGCCCCCACCCTCACAGACCTTAATGTTCGGAAAGACCGGATTGTGCCAAATATTAACAAGGGGCTGAGACGCAGGTGTAGGACATTTTTTGTAAAAAATAATTAAAATTCTTATTTATTGAACTTGGGGAAAACGTCCGCCCTTTCATTTCAAAGTAGGGGAAAATGTCCACATTTCATTTAAAAGTAGGGGGAAATGTTCTAGGTTACACTTTTGGAAGGGGAAAATGCTCTTGGGGAATCCCTGAGACGCAAGGCTAATAATAGAAAACACATTTCAAAACACAAATTTATTTATGTAATTAACTTATGCAACTGAACAGGAACTTTTTATTGAGGTATCTTTATTATGTCGGGGACGTAGATGTGGGGACCGAATGGACATGGTGGGGGAGGGCACTGAGAGGGCATGAGACAAACTCTATCCAAAACTAATATAGAGAGAGAAGTGGGGTGGCAACATTATCGTTAATAATTAACATATGACCGAAGATTTCCTTGCATAATTTGTGGTGCCGACATTGAAAATCTGTTTCGTAAGAAAAGATGCTGCTTCCTTAATTTGTGGATCCAAAGAGGTAGGTGGTTTGTTTCTTTACAGGTTTCACCGTGGAAAGTGAGGAGGGAAAGGAAATACACGAAATCCCCCAACGATGGTTATTCTTTAGCAACATGCAGTCACAATTTTAGTCCATACTCTTCCATCGCTTTCAAACTTAAAATATCTCCCCCCCCCCCCCCCCCCCCCCCCTTTTCGTTTCCATCCAGTTTATACATGTTGAAGTAAACCTTTCAATTTTTTTTTTTTAAAGTTAAAAGTTAAATTTATTTCTTGTTTGCTTAATTATTGAAATTATGCAATACAACTACGACCGTAATCAACATATCTTGTTTTGTTGACAAGGCTCATTTTCCATTGCATTCCTGTTGAAAATTGGGAAGGTGTGAAAACAGGTGTTTGGTTGTTTGAATTATTGCTCCTGTAATCTTTTTCACACCTTTGTTGAGCTAATTACTTAGTTCGGACAGGTAATTAACTAACAAGTCAGGCATTAAATATCATTATTTCACTCAGACATTGAGAGATTTTCAAGACAAAAGTCCGGCAATCGGGAGTGGGGGGGGAGTTTTTTGCATCTCGTTGGAAATACTAAACGTCCTAAAGGCACATTTAGATATGGTCTGTTTTTCTGCGGGGAGCATTTGCTTGACATTTCAGTTGAAACTACTTTAGTGCATTTTCATAGGCGATGTTCCTCAGAAGTTTACAAAAATACAATTGTGCTTTCTTGTTTGTCTCCACCAGTCCACCGCACATGAACACCAACCAATGCCGTTTTAAATAGAATAATGATGAGAAAATGAAGCTGTTTTTCGATCCGGAAGTTGTCCGTGATTCTAGCACCAGCAGTCACTTGGTGACATTGCGTTTCAATTTGTGAACGAAGTCCCTATTTTTCAGCCACCTAAACCTTAGATATCGGATACTTCTATCCGATGTCTATCAGCTAAACCACACCAGAATTAAATATGGAGTGGTAAGCTAAGAAATAGTGTGAGTCTGTGTTATTTCAATATTTCGTTGTTTTTTTTTAGGCTTGACAAAGTTATTAAAAACCGGGGTCAATTTATTTGAAATTTTTCGCACTTCTGATCGAGTTTCCTTCTTACAGACATCCATGTTAAGTTCTCGGATCCAATCAGTGTACTTAATTGCTGACTTAAATCCAGTGTGTAATTACAGTTGCTGTTCAGTGTTAATCCTCATCACTCGTAGCCGCAGGGGACCGCTGGGATCGTCAATTTATTGCCACTCAAAGTGTGCAGGGGTTCACCCGAACTCCGCGGCGTATTTGTCACCATGCTAGGGAATTTAGAGCACAACTCTTGGCACGTATTGTATGACTAAGTGACATTTTAATTGTTAATGTCAATGAAAGTATCCAACTACAACTGAATATATGCAATATATTATATGAGGCATGTATCAAACCCTTCCAAGCAGACAGGTATGACCAAGTGACATTTACTGTTAATGTCAATGAAAAGATCCTACTACAACTCAATATATGCAATATAATATATGAGGCATGTAACAAACCCTTCCAAGGAGACTGGTATGACCAAGTGACATTTTACTTGTTAATGTCAATGAAAGTATCTGACTCCAACTCAATGTATGCAATATATGAGACATGTATTAAACCCATCCAAGGAGACAGGTATGACCAAATTATGTTTTCTTGTTAATGTCAATGAAAGTATCCGACTACACTCAATGTTTGCAATCTAATATATGAGACATGTATCAAACCCTTCCAAGGAGACAGGTATGACCAAGTTATATTTACTTGTTAATGTCAATGAAAGAATCGGACTTCAACTCAGTGTTGGATAATCCAAAATGAATACAATAACTGTGCATCCTACATAAGCATTGCTGGTGATCTGAAGAACGTCTACGTTTTGACAGGCTGTTGGTTAAGAAAACAAATTGACAGTGGAGGGGAGATAAGTAAAACTTATCACAATACATTTTTGAGGGGAAGTCCTGTGTTATTGAAACCAACTTTGTCTGGTGCACTTGTGCATAATTTATAACCAGATACAGTGGAATCCTGTTAATTGAATAACCACTTTGCCAGTGAAAATTATTCAATTAACAGGAGTATTCAATTAACAGGGATTATGTCATTTTCCTGTATTCTTGAGATAAACTTGGCATTTATTCTATTATATCTTGTTTGAAAGAGTTCCATGAGCTCTGTTACAAGATATAATAGATTAAATATCTGTATTGGATGTATTGAAGCTAAATAGGCCTATAAACAAAGGAAAAACTGGGGCGAATCAGGGTAATTTCTCGACAGGTTGCAAGATTTTTTATTCATTTAACAGGAATTTACTCGAAAACCTAATTCAATTAACTGGTCAAATTTGTACTGGAGGTATGGGAAATGGTTTTGTGTTTGGAAATTATATTCAGTTAAGAAGGTTATTCATTTAAGAGATATCCATTTAAGTGGGCTCCACTGCATTACACATCAGTGAATTGGAGTTCATAGAATAAATACTTCTCTCCAGGTATAGTTGGTGTACATTTAATGTATTTTTAGTTATTTTTTCATTGTTATTTTGATGATTTTGTATATTTTTATACTGTACCAATGACCCAGACAGAGCTGGTGCAAACACAAATTTTGCCCCCCAGTCCCTAAAATTTGCATCTAAAACCAAAGAAATCATGTCCTGAATGGCCCTCCATACTTCACCTCTACTGCGCATGCGCAGTGTCAAGGACGTCCTGAAATTGGCGCCATTAATCATTCTTTGTTTGGCCCTTCATCAGTTAACATCTGACTGATCTTTGTGCTTGTAAATCTCAGTTTAAATGATGCCAGACACATAAATATTAGAGAAATGGTGGTTCTAAGGAGGATATAGAAGGAGAAGAGGAAAAATGAGTGACAGAAAATTATCAGGGCTGTAACTTAAATTTTTTTAATGAAATTGTGTTAAGTTACCTATTTTCGAGGCAACGGCCTGTTGTGGTCATTCTTGCTATAAAGTTACACTGCTTGTTCAGTGTTTTCCTCTCTCCCTTTCCTTTAAGTCCCCCCTTGCTATTCTCCCATGCTTTTGGCTTATTTTCTGTAATATTATTACTAAAATTTCTTGGGAGTTTTAGCTGGATAACAGAATGAATTCTGTTCTTTTCCCCATGTTTACGTCTTCACCCTTGGTTGTTTAGGCATAGTGTTCTGCATCTACCATCTGATGTTCTGTAGTTTCTTCCCTGGAAGTCTCTGTTTTGCATCAGATAGTGTATTATTGGTAACTGATTTCGGGCCAGGGTTATCAGTGCCTGGAGTCAGGTTTCTGGTGTTTTTACACTTCTTGTTTACATTGACAACAGCCTCTGTGTGAGGGGGATTTCTTGAAAATAATATCTTGATGTTAGTTTAATCATATCTAGATACATTATTATTATTCGTAAGTGTTGCATTAAATTTTTTTTAAATATTTTTAAAATTTTTGTCCACACTTAGGCTTGGGATCCATTGGGGCTCAACGTTACTTTTCAGAAACTTGGGCTTTTCTGAAAAAATATTTTTTCAAAAAAAAAAAAGAAAAAAAATTATTTTGATTTCAATTATTTTTTCTATGTTAATGGATCATGTTATTATGTATTTTGATTTGCAGGGGTTGGTGCGAGTACTAGGACTTTGTTTTCTTTTCACAATGAAAGGATATTGTTCAATTGGATTAAGAGGAAATCTTCCTCTGACTTTCATAATCATTGCATAAATGTAGTCAGTGTACTCGCACTAACTCCTGTTCAGTATGTGTTATTTTCGATGACAACATGGGAAGCATGTGTCACGGTATGTTAGCGGGGAAATGGCCATGCCGGTCCTTTCCCCGCAGGGTCACTCTAGTTTATCAATCTCTATTTCAGACGATCAAGAACAGGGTGATGTATCCGTGATGTCTTCCAAAAGTGTGCCTCCGTCGTCACAATTAATGAAGAGCTAGCGGAAAAGTGCTCATGGAAATACGTCAATTGCCTAAGAGGTCCCTAGTAGGATCGACGGCTTTTGACGTCCGCTAGCTCGCCCGGTGTAGCGTCCATTCATCGAATGGTTCGGCAGCCGGGTTCGTCCGTTGCGGTCTAGAAAGGAGTTTTGGGTGATGCGAGCACTATAAAACAACCAAGTGCACACCCAGTGACGGCGGATTAGAGGGAGAACAGAGGAAGCCTGTTAGTCCGGTTCATAGCTTGTCCAGGCCCATCCGGGCTGCGAGCGAGAGAGGCCCTTCTCTCGTACAACAACATCTGGCCCCAGATGTGTGGTACAAAATGCTTCCCATTCGGAGCATACGTCCGCCGCTCGGGACGCTCCGTTATATTGACAGTCCGGAGAGACTGTCAATAAGGCTTCCTCATTCTCATGGCAGCGCACACGACCGCACCTTAGCTACGTGACCTCCGATATCCAGTCAACTTCGCCAATCAGAGAATATGCGGCGACCAGGTCACGCCATCCGGTAGCCAGGGACACGAGGCCTGTAGACTCCGGACGTTCACATAAGAAAAGTATGCAGGTGTCAACGTACACGGAGCTTCCAGCGGCAAAGCATTGTAAGACCGCTACTGCACAGGCCTCAGTGACGGACGTGCTATCCCGAATAGCACAACTTATCGCAGCATCCCAGCAACGACAGTATCTCTGTCGCATCATGTAATATCCGACGACGCTGGGTCGGGGCGCTCCGCTGAAGCATCAGGTACGGACGTCCGAAAACTTCATATGGTCCGTCAGGATGGCGAAAGGGATTCGGAGGATTTCGAGCTTTCCCTTTTGGAACACCAAAAGTGTGCCTCTGTCGTCATAGTTGAATAATGAGCTAGCGGCAATAAGTGCTCATGGAATACGTCAATCGCCTAAGAGGTTCCTAGTAGGATCGACGGCGTTGACATTCGCTAGCTCACCCGGTGTAGCGTCCATTCATCGAATGGTTCGGCAGCCGGGTTCGTCCGCTGCGGTCCAGGAAGTAGATTTGGGTGATGCGAGCACTATAATAGACAATAGTACACACCCAGTGACGACGGATTAGAGGAGAGATCGGAGGAAGCCTGTTAGTCCGGTTCCTAGCTCGTCCAGGTCCGTCCGGGCTGCGAGCAAGAGAGGTCCCTCTCTTGTACAACAACATCTGGGACCGGATGTTGTGGTACAAACGTTTCGCATTCGGAGCATATGTCCGCCGCTCGGGACGCTCCGTTATATAGACAGTCCGAGAGACTGTCGATAATGCTTCCTCATCCTCATGGCAGTGCACACGACCAAACTTGGCTACGTGACCTCGAGTATCCTGCCAGCTTCGTCATTCAGTGATTCCACGGCGAACATGTCACGCCATCCGGTAGCCAAGGGACACGAGGCCTGTACACTCCGGTCGCTTGCATAATAGAAGTATACATGGGGTAACGAACACGGAGCTTCCAGCGGCAAAGCATCGTAAGACCGCTTCGCCACAGGCCTCAGTGACGGACGTGCTATCCAAAATAGCACAGCTTATCGCAGCATCCCAGCAAACGACAGAATCTTTGTCGGATGAGGAATAATCCGACGACGCTGGGTTGGTTCGCTCCGCTGATACATCAGGTACGGACGACCGAACACTTCATAGGGTCTGACAGGATGGCGAAAGGGATTCGGACGATTTCGAGCTTTCCCTTTCGGAACAACAGAAGATGCCATACATTTCTTCCGGCATTATCTTCCAGAGGTTGTTCCATCGGACTAGAATGCTGCGATGCGGGATAAGATACTAATAGCGTCATTGGACACAGAGTTTTTGATCGGTTCAGGGACATCGTCCCTGAGTTGCCGACACAGTCCAATAATGTCACTAGAACTTTCGAATTATTGAACGACGCTATATATATATAAGCTTGCTACCAAAACACACTAGTCTAGTTTCTTGTCTGCAAATGCTCTAATCTGCCTTTCATCAATTCTAGGAATAAATTTGAAATGGCAGGACAGGGCATACTGAGAGTTCCTCTGCGTCTAAACGACGAGGCTGAAGACTGGGTATTGTCTTTTTCGCCGTCTATGTCAATTCCAACCACGACGTTGGAAACGACAATGATGTCTAATAGACTTAACTTAAACGCTTTATCATATGTAGACCACCTGACTGAGGCGTTATCATTACGTCTTCAAGAGAAAGAATTCCAGGATATGATTCTTAATGAGATTTCTTTCAAGGGCAGTAGTTTTCCACGTATAACTCCGCCCTTCAGTGGCAACCTGGAGTTTGTTAGACGTGACGCAGCCCTAGCTACATCCACGCGCGTGGATAGTAAGGTGAAGAACTCTCTCAGAGTCGCTTCAGTCTCGGAGAAGCTTCTCTTCGACGGCAACCTTTCAGCAATCTATCAATTGCTCGATATACACGTTCTCTTGTCAATCAAGTGTAACAAGAGATTCAGACTTGGGCAGACATTCGGTGGTTGACTCAGAGAGTTCCACTGTAGTTGCCGGATCCGAGTTTTTCGATTATGATGGATGCCAGTCAAACGGGTTGGGGCACAATATTGATCCCAACGGATTCGAAGTGCCAGGGTCTTTGGGTTCCGTAGTTTTTAGGCAAGCACTTAACTTCCAAGAAATGATATTATTTTGGCTTGCACTAAGTCATTGGATGAACATTATTCAGAAACGCATGTCCAAATCCTGTCCGATAATACGACAGTAGTTGCGTATATCCGTAACCAGGGAGGCACTCATTCGGTTCCGTTATTGAATTTAACCTAAAGAATCCTTCTGTTTGTTATAGAACACCAAGTTCTGTTTCGGTTCGTCATATTCTGGGTCGTCGGATTGTATTAGCAGACTCCCTTTCACGTAAGGGTCGATTGTTGTCATCAGAATGGACTCTCAACAAACAGGTATTCAATCAGATTTGCTACCAATGGGAGCGCCCAGTGATAAATTTATTTGCGATACAACTCACCAATCAATTGCAGACGTATGTGTCACCGTGTCCGGATCCCCGAGCATATGTAGTTAACGCTCTATCGATCTAGTAGGACGGGATGATACGATATGCGTATCCTCCAGCGCTGTTGATTCAGCAAGTATTGCTAGGATTATACATTCACAATACAATTCTGTTGGTAGCATCTCTGTCTCCACAGAGACTGTGGATAAAATTACTTAAGTGTCTGCTGTGGGACTTACCGCGAAAACGTCCTCCATGAGAGGATCTTTTTTCGCTGGGGAAATCGTGTCAACTTCATCACAACCCGCAAGGTCTCAACCTTCACGTATTCCATTGTGCGGTCATTCTTGCATGGCAAGCTTTGTACAGGACGAGCAGTGGACGCGATTTCTAACTGTAGGAGGACGTTCCTCTTCGCTATACTATGCGGCTAAAGTGGAGGGTCTTCCGTCGTTGGTGTAGGGATCTTTATGTTGATATTTTTGATCCCTCCATACCAGACATTGCAAACTTTCTAGAATACTTGTTTGATGAGATCAACTGCAGCCAGTTACTATTAAAGGTTATAGGTCTATGTTATCTGATACCTATGCACACCATGATAGTTTACAATTGAGCCTAATGTCTCTTTATCTAAGTTAGTTTGAAACTTTTCGATAAATAGACCTAGAATCCTTAGATTAATTCCTATACAGAATTTAGCTTGGGTTCTTATTAAACTAAAGCAACCATTTGAACCTCTTGAGACAGTAGTTTCAAATTCTGGCCTTTTAAGACAGCAATTCTCTTAGTCTTCTCTTCTGCTGAAGAGTCAGTGAGCTTCATGCACTATTGGTGGACGATTCTCGCTTTCGTGGTATCGGAAACTCTATTACCTTTACTACTAATGTTGGATTTTTGGTTAAGAATCAGGCTCCTAATAAATATCCGGAACCTATTGTTTTTAAGGTCCTTCCGTCTTCGAACGGGCATAGGCCTTTACTCTGTCCGGCTAGACCTTTATGTATTTATTAACAGATCTCAGTTTATCAGTAAGGACGTAAAGCTTCTTCTGGCTCTGATGCCTAATAGAGAGGTCATTACGGTCCATTCTATTGCTAAATGCATTCAATTAACTATCGGTACTGCTTAGGATAATCTATCCTTAACTCAGTAGTCTGTGCTTAAGATTTCGGCTCATGAAGTAAGAGCTCTTCTACATCTTGGGCTTACGTACATAGGGTTGCTATTATAGATTTAAAGAAGGCTGCATATTGGTCTCAGCCATCCACATTCACAAATTTTTATCTCAGAAATATCGAGTCCATTTCTGGAGGCCTGCATTGTTTAGGTCCATTATCAGCTGCTCAGAATGTTGATCACTTAACAATTGCAACTATAGCTATGTAGGCTTTATGTTCCGGCAGTGACTCCGTCCTGCTGCCCTCTTCGCTCTGGGCTATTTGACCCAGGGCAAGGGAAAGGGGGGGGGGGAGGGTGTTCCCTTGGGTCACCTGTTTTATTATGAAAACAAGGGGATACCTCCTCCGGAGTCAGTAATTCTGAGCTGTTACTGGGATGGTTTTAAAGTGAAAAGTTATGTTTTAAAAATTCATTCATGTCATAGTTTTAAAGTATAGCATTTGAATATATCACGTGTCAAACGGACGTTATTATACTACCCTCGGACACTTTTAAAAGAGTATAAAGAGTCTCAATTCTCTGGACTAACTTTATTTATTGGCTTACTTTAAAAATAATTAGTATAAGAATTATACTGGATATTAATAGAGAATATGGATGTTATGATGCTCAATTATAGAAGGTATTGTGTCTTTCTAATTTATCATAAATAAGAAAGATACATGTAAAGCCTAATACTCCTTTTCTCCTCGAGGGGATGACTCTATTTTATATAGTTGAGCGTATTGGATTTTCCTCTATGTCCTGGGCCCTCCAGCCTTTTTACTATTCGCCTATGTCTGGGTCTTTGGTACAGTATAAAAATGTTAAAAAATTTATAGTAATTTGTATATTTTTTATGCTTACCAATGACCCAGACGGGGATGGCCCTCCCAGGAGTTGGGAACTCATACCTCCCCGCTGAGGACATAGCGCTTACCAGGCACTGATTGTAAGAATGATTAATGGCGCCAATTTTGGGACGTCCTTGACACTGCGCATGCGCAGTAGAGGTGAAGTATGGAGGGCCATTCAGGACATGATTTCTTTGGTTTTAGATGCAAATTTTGGGGATTGGGGGGCAAAATTTGTGTTTGGCCCTCGATTTTTAAGAGTTAGCACCAGCTATGTCTGGGTCATTGGTAAGTATAAAAAATATACAAATTACTATAAATTTTTTAACTTTTTATGGTTTCACCCCTATTGACCCCACAAACCTGTTGATTTCCGGTATACGCACTGATGTAAACACATGGGTCAATTGAACAACAATGACTAAATAGAATACTTCTTTTATTATTATTTCTGGATAAAAATAACAAAGCACACAGAATATTTTATTGACAGTTTATTTTCTGAAGAATTTAAACTGAATAAAGTGAAATGAAAATAATTTGGTGAATCTGCAATCAGTCAAAACCATATGATTGTACTGTTAAGCAAACAGCAGGAACAACCTTTGTCCGAAAATGTCAGAGCCCTGAAAATTCTCTGAAACAAGTTGTACCCATGTATAAGATGCACGCCCGATTTTGACATCACTTTTCCAGGTTAAAAAGTGTGACGTATACACTGATAAATATGGTATTTCTCTTTTATTTCTATTTAATTGAACTTGCGGATCAGGATTAAGGTTAATCTTTTCCACTAGTGAAAGTAAAGCTGTTTTTGAGAAAGAACACCTGTAAAATAGATGTGCGGTCATTTCCTTCGTATTTCCACAGAAAGATCTCGGCTCTGTTTCTGAAAGTCCAGATTTGAAGAGTTTGGATTTTGTGAATAAGATTCTGTGGTTAATCTTATATTGTAAACTTTGTGGATATGTATCATCTGTTTCCCTAAAAGTTTGTTTGTAAATATATTGCCAATCATTGTGGTCAAGATTTTCATCCAGTGTGGCATTCCATTTCTCTTGGGTATCTGTAGGTTCTTGTGATATGTTATTAAGAAATATGAGATAAAAATAGCAGTTTGCTTTAATGCATGATATGATGTCACTCACCGAGGGATCTGAAACTTATTCAGGTTTTCCACTATTGGATATTATATTTTTCCATGGCCTTGGTATTACATTCACCACACCGAGGTAGATGGTAAAAGTTATATCAAGGTCATATTTCAACTTAAATTCTAGAAAATTAATGATGGATCCTGCAGTGCTAAGTATCTTGTTTATAAGGAAAACACCCTTTGTACACCAACATATGTAAAGAAAATATTTATTATCAATTTTAATATAATTATTATAAAACAGTGGTTGTGAGAGGATCTCAGTCGAGGTTGTGGTATTGCCATCTTTTAAGAGAGACCCTGCATTAAGCATGTTTTTTCTAGAAAGGGTCCATATAATTTAAAACATTAATAATACCATGTTTATTTAAAGACCACATATTGCTCCCCTCCAAATGTTTCAAAATTATCGACTACTAGTGTTTTCCATTGGGCCATTTTTTCTGGATCTAGTAACTTTTTTATCCATATCATTTTTAAAGAGCAACATAATGTTTTTATTTGGGGGTAGTTTGAGCCTGTCATTTTTGATTAAATTTATTATTATGTCACGTTTAATTTTGTCTGACCATAGGAATTTAAAAATTATACTCTGAATTTCATCTAATATCCTATCAGCCAGATCAGGAATAGCAGTAAGATAGTGTATTACAGTGGCGTAGATAAAGGGGGGGGGGGGGGGGGGGGGGGGGGGGCAGCCCCCCACCAGAAGTTTTATCGGAAATTTTTGGGGAACATTTTTAGGCTAATTTATGCCTAATAACATTAAAATGCTGGCTTTGGGGATAAAAACATGCCATTTGGGGTAATTTTTTTGTAAAAAAGACCAATTTTCAGTACATTTGCTGTAAACAACAGATTCTTTCTGTTTGTTTGGGTTTTTATTGTTGTTACACTGTCGGAAAATTTTGGGCTTGCCCCTCCGCCAGCGAAAAGCTATCTATGCCACTGGTGTATTAGGATGGAGATGGCTAACGTATTAATACCTGTACATTTGCTGACTAGTGTAAGATTTCTGAGGGACCAATCTGCTAAAGTGGAACCCTGTTAAAGGAATAGCCACTTTGCCAGTGAAAATTATTCAGTTAACAGGAGTATTCAATTACCAGGGATTGTGTCACTTTCCTGTATTCTAGAGATAAACTTAGCATTTATTCTATTATATCTTGTTTGACAGAGCTCCATGAGCTCTGTCAAACAAGATATAATAGATTAAATGCCTGTATTGGATGTACTGAGGCCAAATAGGTCTATAAACAAAGGAAAACAGGGGAGAGTCAGGGTAATTTCTTGACAGGTTACAAGGTTTTTTACTCAATTAACAGGAGTTTACTCTATAATCTATATTCAATTAACAGGTCAAATTTGTACTAGAGATATGGTAAATGGTTTGTGTTGGGAAATTATATTTGATTAACAGGGTTATTTAGTTAAGAGATATCCAATTAAGTGGGCTCCACGGTTTTGTGATGATTCAAGTTCAAATCACTGTATTAGTCCTTATACAAGAGTCGATACTTCCAAGGCCAATACCACAATTAGAGATAAACTGTCAAATAGTCATCACTTTCATCAGTAAGCGAGCTGCCCCTGTCGATACTTCCAAGGCCAATACCACAATTAGAGATAAACTGTCAAATAGTCATCACTTTCATCAGTAAGCCAGCTGCCCCTGTCGATACTTCCAAGGCCAATACCACAATTAGAGATAAACTGTCAAATAGTCCTCACTGTCATCAGTAAGCCAGCTACCCCTGTCGATACTTCCAAGGGCAATACCACAATTAGAGATAAACTGTCAAATCGTCATCACTTTCATCAGTAAGCCAGCTACCCCTGTCGATACTTCCAAGGGCAATACCACAATTAGAGATAAACTGTCAAATAGTCATCACTTTCATCAGTAAGCCAGCTACCCCTGTCGATACGTCCAAGGGCAATACCACAATTAGAGTCAAATAGTCATCACTTTCATCAGTAAGCCAGCTACCCCTGTCTATACTTCCAAGGGCAATACCACAATTAGAGATAAACTGTCAAATAGTCATCACTTTCATCAGTAAGCCAGCTACCCCTGTCGATACTTCCAAGGGCAATATCACAATTAGAGTCAAATAGTCATCACTTTCATCAGTAAGCCAGCTACCCCTGTCAATACTTCCAAGGGCAATACCACAATTAGAGATAAACTGTCAAATAGTCATCACTTTCATCAGTAAGCCGGCTACCCCTGTCGATACTTCCAAGGGCAATACCACAATTAGAGTCAAATAGTCATCACTTTCATCAGTAAGCCAGCTACCCCTGTCGATACTTCCAAGGCCAATATCACAATTAGAGATAAACTGTCAAATAGTCATCACTTTCATCAGTAAGCCAGCTGCCCCTATCGATATTTCCAAGGCCAATACCACAATTAGAGATAAACTGTCAAATTGTCATCACTTTCATCAGTAAGCCATCTGCCCCTGTCGATACTTCCAAGGCCAATACCACAATTAGAGATAAACTGTCAAATTGTCATCACTTTCATCAGTAAGCCAGCTACCCCTGTCGATACTTCCAAGGGCAATACCACAATTAGAGATAAACTGTCAAATAGTCATCACTTTCATCAGTAAGCCAGCTGCCCCTGTCGATACTTCCAAGGGCAATATCACAATTAGACATAAACTGTCAAATAGTCATCACTATCATAGTAAACCAGCTGCTCCTGTCGATTCTTCCAAGGCCAATACCACAATTAGAGATAAACTGTCAAATAGTCATCACTTTCATCAGTAAGCCAGCTGCCCTTGTCGATACTTCCAAGGCCAATACCACAATTAGAGATAAACTGTCAAATAGTCATCACTTTCATCAGTAAGCCAGCTGCCCCTGTCGATACTTCCAAGGCCAATATCACAATTAGAGATAAACTGTCAAATAGTCATCACTTTCATCAGTTGGCCAGCTGCCCCTATCGATATTTCCAAGGCCAATACCACAATTAGAGATAAACTGTCAAATTGTCATCACTTTCATCAGTAAGCCATCTGCCCCTGTCGATACTTCCAAGGCCAATACCACAATTAGAGATAAACTGTCAAATTGTCATCACTTTCATCAGTAAGCCAGCTACCCCTGTCGATACTTCCAAGGCCAATACCACAATTAGAGATAAACTGTCAAATTGTCATCACTTTCATCAGTAAGCCAGCTACCCCTGTCGATACTTCCAAGGCCAATATCACAATTAGAGATAAACTGTCAAATTGTCATCACTTTCATCAGTAAACCAGCTACCCCTGTCGATACTTCCAAGGCCAATATCACAATTAGAGATAAACTGTCAAATAGTCATCACTTTCATCAGTAAGCCAGCTACCCCTGTCGATACTTCCAAGGCCAATATCACAATTAGAGATAAACTGTCAAATAGTCATCACTTTCATCAGTTAGCCAGCTGCCCCTGTCGATACTTCCAAGACCAATATCACAATTAGAGATAAACTGTCAAATAGTCATCACTTTCATCAGTAAGCCAGCTACCCCTGTCGATACTTCCAAGGCCAATGTCACAATTAGAGATAAACTGTCAAATAGTCATCACTTTCATCAGTAAGCCAGCTGCCCCTGTCGATACTTCCAAGGGCAATACCACAATTAGAGTCAAATAGTCATCACTTTCATCAGTAAGCCAGCTACCCCTGTCGATACTTCCAAGGCCAATATCACAATTAGAGATAAACTGTCAAATCGTCATCACTTTCATCAGTAAGCCATCTGCCCTGTCGATACTTCCAAGGCCAATATCACAATTAGAGATAAACTCTCAAATAGTCATCACTTTCATCAGTAAGCCATCTGCCCTGTCGATACTTCCAAGGCCAATATCACAATTAGAGATAAACTGTCAAATTGTCATCACTTTCATCAGTAAGCCAGCTACTCCTGTCGATACTTCCAAGGGCAATACCACAATTAGAGATAAACTGTCAAATAGTCATCACTTTCATCAGTAAGCCAGTTACCCCTGTCGATACTTCCAAGGCCAATACCACAATTAAAGATAAACTGTCAAATAGTCATCACTTTCATCAGTTAGCCAGCTGCCCCTGTCGATACTTCCAAGGGCAATACCACAATTAGAGATAAACTGTCAAATAGTCATCACTTTCATCAGTAAGCCAGCTACCCCTGTCGATACTTCCAAGGCCAATGTCACAATTAGAGATAAACTGTCAAATAGTCATCACTTTCATCAGTAAGCCAGCTGCCCCTGTCGATACTTCCAAGGGCAATACCACAATTAGAGTCAAATAGTCATCACTTTCATCAGTAAGCCAGCTACCCCTGTCGATACTTCCAAGGCCAATATCACAATTAGAGATAAACTGTCAAATCGTCATCACTTTCATCAGTAAGCCATCTGCCCTGTCGATACTTCCAAGGCCAATATCACAATTAGAGATAAACTCTCAAATAGTCATCACTTTCATCAGTAAGCCATCTGCCCTGTCGATACTTCCAAGGCCAATATCACAATTAGAGATAAACTGTCAAATTGTCATCACTTTCATCAGTAAGCCAGCTACTCCTGTCGATACTTCCAAGGGCAATACCACAATTAGAGATAAACTGTCAAATAGTCATCACTTTCATCAGTAAGCCAGTTACCCCTGTCGATACTTCCAAGGCCAATACCACAATTAAAGATAAACTGTCAAATAGTCATCACTTTCATCAGTAAGCCATCTGCCCTGTCGATACTTCCAAGGCCAATATCACAATTAGAGATAAACTCTCAAATAGTCATCACTTTCATCAGTAAGCCATCTGCCCTGTCGATACTTCCAAGGCCAATATCACAATTAGAGATAAACTGTCAAATTGTCATCACTTTCATCAGTAAGCCAGCTACTCCTGTCGATACTTCCAAGGGCAATACCACAATTAGAGATAAACTGTCAAATAGTCATCACTTTCATCAGTAAGCCAGTTACCCCTGTCGATACTTCCAAGGCCAATACCACAATTAAAGATAAACTGTCAAATAGTCATCACTTTCATCAGTAAGCCATCTGCCCTGTCGATACTTCCAAGGCCAATATCACAATTAGAGATAAACTCTCAAATAGTCATCACTTTCATCAGTAAGCCATCTGCCCTGTCGATACTTCCAAGGCCAATATCACAATTAGAGATAAACTGTCAAATTGTCATCACTTTCATCAGTAAGCCAGCTACTCCTGTCGATACTTCCAAGGGCAATACCACAATTAGAGATAAACTGTCAAATTGTCATCACTTTCATCAGTAAGCCAGCTACCCCTGTCGATACTTCCAAGGCCAATACCACAATTAAAGATAAACTGTCAAATAGTCATCACTTTCATCAGTAAGCCAATTGCCCTGTCGATACTTCCAAGGCCAATACCACAATTAGAGATAAACTGTCAAATAGTCATCACTTTCATCAGTAAGCCAGCTACTCCTGTCGATACTTCCAAGGGCAATACCACAATTAGAGATAAACTGTCAAATTGTCATCACTTTCATCAGTAAGCCATCTGCCCTGTCGATACTTCCAAGGCCAATATCACAATTAGAGATAAACTCTCAAATAGTCATCACTTTCATCAGTAAGCCATCTGCCCTGTCGATACTTCCAAGGCCAATATCACAATTAGAGATAAACTGTCAAATAGTCATCACTTTCATCAGTAAGCCATCTGCCCTGTCGATACTTCCAAGGCCAATACCACAATTAGAGATAAACTGTCAAATAGTCATCACTTTCATCAGTAAGCCAGCTACTCCTGTCGATACTTCCAAGGCCAATGTCACAATTAGAGATAAACTGTCAAATAGTCATCACTTTCATCAGTAAGCCAGCTGCCCCTGTCGATACTTCCAAGGCCAATACCACAATTAAAGATAAACTGTCAAATAGTCATCACTTTCATCAGTAAGCCAGTTACCCCTGTCGATACTTCCAAGGCCAATATCACAATTAGAGATAAACTGTCAAATAGTCATCACTTTCATCAGTAAGCCATCTACCCCTGTCGATACTTCCAAGGCCAATACCACAATTAAAGATAAACTGTCAAATAGTCATCACTTTCATCAGTAAGCCAGCTACCCCTGTCGATACTTCCAAGGCCAATATCACAATTAGAGATAAACTGTCAAATAGTCATCACTTTCATCAGTAAGCCATCTACCCCTGTCGATACTTCCAAGGCCAATACCACAATTAAAGATAAACTGTCAAATAGTCATCACTTTCATCAGTAAGCCAGTTACCCCTGTCGATACTTCCAAGGCCAATATCACAATTAGAGATAAACTGTCAAATAGTCATCACTTTCATCAGTAAGCCATCTACCCCTGTCGATACTTCCAAGGCCAATATCACAATTAGAGATAAACTGTCAAATAGTCATCACTTTCATCAGTTAGCCAGCTGCCCCTGTCGATACTTCCAAGACCAATATCACAATTAGAGATAAACTGTCAAATAGTCATCACTTTCATCAGTAAGCCAGCTACCCCTGTCGATACTTCCAAGGGCAATACCACAATTAGAGATAAACTGTCAAATAGTCATCACTTTCATCAGTAAGCCAGCTACCCCTGTCGATACTTCCAAGGCCAATACCACAATTAGAGATAAACTGTCAAATTGTCATCACTTTCATCAGTAAGCCAGCTACCCCTGTCTATACTTCCAAGGGCAATACCACAATTAGAGATAAACTGTCAAATAGTCATCACTTTCATCAGTAAGCCAGCTACCCCTGTCGATACTTCCAAGGGCAATACCACAATTAGAGATAAACTGTCAAATAGTCATCACTTTCATCAGTAAGCCAGCTACCCCTGTCGATACTTCCAAGGCCAATACCACAATTAGAGATAAACTGTCAAATAGTCATCACTTTCATCAGTAAGCCAGTTACCCCTGTCGATACTTCCAAGGGCAATACCACAATTAAAGATAAACTGTCAAATAGTCATCACTTTCATCAGTAAGCCAGTTACCCCTGTCGATACTTCCAAGGCCAATACCACAATTAGAGATAAACTGTCAAATTGTCATCACTTTCATCAGTAAGCCAGTTGCCCCTGTCGATACTTCCAAGGCCAATACCACAATTAGAGATAAACTGTCAAATTGTCATCACTTTCATCAGTAAGCCAGTTGCCCCTGTCGATACTTCCAAGGCCAATACCACAATTAGAGATAAACTGTCAAATTGTCATCACTTTCATCAGTAAGCCAGTTGCCCCTGTCGATACTTCCAAGGCCAATACCACAATTAGAGATAAACTGTCAAATTGTCATCACTTTCATCAGTAAGCCAGCTACCCCTGTCGATACGTCCAAGGCCAATACCACAATTAGAGATAAACTGTCAAATAGTCATCACTTTCATCAGTAAGCCAGTTACCCCTGTCGATACTTCCAAGGCCAATACCACAATTAGAGATAAACTGTCAAATTGTCATCACTTTCATCAGTAAGCCAGTTGCCCCTGTCGATACTTCCAAGGCCAATACCACAATTAGAGATAAACTGTCAAATTGTCATCACTTTCATCAGTAAGCCATCTGCCCTGTCGATACTTCCAAGGCCAATATCACAATTAGAGATAAACTGTCAAATAGTCATCACTTTCATCAGTAAGCCAGTTACCCCTGTCGATATTTCCAAGGCCAATACCACAATTAAAGATAAACTGTCAAATAGTCATCACTTTCATCAGTAAGCCAGTTACCCCTGTCGATACTTCCAAGGGCAATACCACAATTAGAGTCAAATAGTCATCACTTTCATCAGTAAGCCAGCTACCCCTGTCGATACTTCCAAGGCCAATATCACAATTAGAGATAAACTGTCAAATCGTCATCACTTTCATCAGTAAGCCATCTGCCCTGTCGATACTTCCAAGGCCAATATCACAATTAGAGATAAACTCTCAAATAGTCATCACTTTCATCAGTAAGCCATCTGCCCTGTCGATACTTCCAAGGCCAATATCACAATTAGAGATAAACTGTCAAATTGTCATCACTTTCATCAGTAAGCCAGCTACTCCTGTCGATACTTCCAAGGGCAATACCACAATTAGAGATAAACTGTCAAATAGTCATCACTTTCATCAGTAAGCCAGTTACCCCTGTCGATACTTCCAAGGCCAATACCACAATTAAAGATAAACTGTCAAATAGTCATCACTTTCATCAGTAAGCCAGTTACCCCTGTCGATACTTCCAAGGCCAATACCACAATTAGAGATAAACTGTCAAATAGTCATCACTTTCATCAGTAAGCCAGCTAACCCTGTCGATACTTCCAAGGCCAATACCACAATTGGAGATAAACTGTCAAATAGTCATCACTTTCATCAGTAAGCCATCTACCCCTGTCGATACTTCCAAGGCCAATATCACAATTAGACATAAACTGTCAAATAGTCATCACTTTCATCAGTAAGCCAGCTAACCCTGTCGATACTTCCAAGGCCAATACCACAATTGGAGATAAACTGTCAAATAGTCATCACTTTCATCAGTAAGCCATCTACCCTGTCGATACTTCCAAGGCCAATATCACAATTAGAGATAAACTGTCAAATTGTCATCACTTTCATCAGTAAGCCAGCTACCCCTGTCGATACTTCCAAGGCCAATGTCACAATTAGAGATAAACTGTCAAATAGTCATCACTTTCATCAGTTAGCCAGCTGCCCCTGTCGATACTTGCAAGACCAATACCACAATTAGAGATAAACTGTCAAATAGTCATCACTTTCATCAGTAAGCCAGCTGCCCCTGTCGATACTTCCAAGGGCAATACCACAATTAGAGATAAACTGTCAAATAGTCATCACTTTCATCAGTAAGCCAGCTACCCCTGTCGATACGTCCAAGGGCAATACCACAATTAGAGTCAAATAGTCATCACTTTCATCAGTAAGCCAGCTACCCCTGTCAATACTTCCAAGGGCAATACCACAATTAAAGATAAACTGTCAAATAGTCATCACTTTCATCAGTAAGCCAGCTACCCCTGTCGATACTTCCAAGGGCAATACCACAATTAAAGATAAACTGTCAAATAGTCATCACTTTCATCAGTAAGCGAGCTGCCCCTGTCGATACTTCCAAGGCCAATACCACAATTAGAGATAAACTGTCAAATAGTCATCACTTTCATCAGTAAGCCAGCTACTCCTGTCGATACTTCCAAGGGCAATACCACAATTAGAGATAAACTGTCAAATAGTCATCACTTTCATCAGTAAGCCAGCTACTCCTGTCGATACTTCCAAGGGCAATACCACAATTAGAGATAAACTGTCAAATAGTCATCACTTTCATCAGTAAGCCAGCTACTCCTGTCGATACTTCCAAGGGCAATACCACAATTAAAGATAAACTGTCAAATAGTCATCACTTTCATCAGTAAGCCAGCTACCCCTGTCGATACTTCCAAGGCCAATATCACAATTAGAGATAAACTGTCAAATAGTCATCACTTTCATCAGTAAGCCAGCTGCCCCTGTCGATACTTCCAAGGCCAATATCACAATTAGAGATAAACTGTCAAATAGTCATCACTTTCATCAGTAAGCCAGTTACCCCTGTCGATACTTCCAAGGCCAATACCACAATTAAAGATAAACTGTCAAATAGTCATCACTTTCATCAGTAAGCGAGCTACCCCTGTCGATACTTCCAAGACCAATATCACAATTAGAGGTAAACTGTCAAATAGTCATCACTTTCATCAGTAAGCCAGTTACCCCTGTCGATACTTCCAAGGGCAATACCACAATTAGAGATAAACTGTCAAATAGTCATCACTTTCATCAGTAAGCCAGTTACCCCTGTCGATACTTCCAAGGCCAATATCACAATTAGAGATAAACTGTCAAATAGTCATCACTTTCATCAGTAAGCCAGTTACCCCTGTCGATACTTCCAAGGGCAATACCACAATTAGAGATAAACTGTCAAATAGTCATCACTTTCATCAGTAAGCCAGTTACCCCTGTCGATACTTCCAAGGCCAATATCACAATTAAAGATAAACTGTCAAATAGTCATCACTTTCATCAGTAAGCCAGCTACCCCTGTCGATACTTCCAAGGCCAATACCACAATTAAAGATAAACTGTCAAATAGTCATCACTTTCATCAGTAAGCCAGCTACCCCTGTCGATACTTCCAAGGCCAATACCACAATTAGAGATAAACTGTCAAATAGTCATCACTTTCATCAGTAAGCCAGCTACCCCTGTCGATACTTCCAAGGCCAATACCACAATTAGAGATAAACTGTCAAATAGTCATCACTTTCATCAGTAAGCCAGCTACCCCTGTCGATACTTCCAAGGCCAATACCACAATTAGAGATAAACTGTCAAATAGTTATCACTTTCATCAGTAAGCCAGCTGCCCCTGTCGATACTTCCAAGGCCAATATCACAATTAGAGATAAACTGTCAAATAGTCATCACTTTCATCAGTAAGCCAGTTACCCCTGTCGATACTTCCAAGGGCAATACCACAATTAGAGATAAACTGTCAAATCGTCATCACTTTCATCAGTAAGCCAGCTACTCCTGTCGATACTTCCAAGGCCAATACCACAATTAGAGATAAACTGTCAAATAGTCATCACTTTCATCAGTAAGCCAGGTGCCCCTGTCAATACTTCCAAGGCCAATATCACAATTAAAGATAAACTGTCAAATAGTCATCACTTTCATCAGTAAGCCAGTTACCCCTAAAAGTTTTTGCCCAGAATGGGTTCTTTTGATGTGTATTCTATTCTTTGCTGCACTAAAGATTACCAAAAAACAAACATAAGGCCTAAAAAAATTCAAAATCTGTTTCTCAGGCCCTCCTGCATGGTCCTTTTGGCTGCCGCATGCTCTCTTTTTATAACAAATGTAAACTTCACCAAAAAAAAAAAAAATTAAATGATTCATGTCTGATATTTTACCCAAGTTAATAAAATTGATAAATTTGCCCCTTGAGTGCAAGAAGGCTTTGCAATGCTTTAGCATTGCAAAGCCTTCTTGCTCTCAAGGGACAAAATACACCACCACCCATGCTATTCTGTAGATTATGAGGCCTAAAACACAAACCAAGAACATGAACTTTTGATCGCAAAGAAATAATTACAGAATAAAATATAAAATCAAAAACCGCTCGCTCGCATGAAATGGTACAAATAATGGCCTGAGAAACAGAAGATCTACTTTGTGTGTCCTAAATATTCTATCATATATTCAATAATATAGTGTTGTAACTATTTTTCAACTTGAAGTCGGTGTATATATTTACCTGTGGGAACCCTGGAAAGTTGAGTAGTGCTTGTTTACTGAAGAACTTGTTAACCAATGCTTGGGGTAGAAGTGTTCTAAAGTGGTAAGCTCAGATATGAACATTGACTAAACTTGACTTTTTACGTAAACTTGACTTTTTACGTGAGTTGAAGTACTGATGTAGCCATGGATGCTAGAAGGGAGTGTAAACACCATTAAGTAATTAAATAGTTATACATGTTAACCTTATTGCTGGTAATTTTTATCTTTTAGCATTCCATTAGCTGGTGGACAGTTTGATAGACTTGTTTACTTGGAAGGTAAGTGAATTTCAAATATCCTGAACCTCTTTTAAAGAAACATTATTTATTTATTTATTTTTTTATTTATTTATTTATTTTTTTATTTATTTATTTATTTATTAGCTCACCTGACTAAAAGTAAGTGGGAGCTGTTGTCATCACTTGGCGTCTGGCATCCGTCGTCCCTTAACATTTGAAACTGGTCTTCTTCTTCAAAACCACTGGGCCAAATTCAAACATATATGTCGCAGACCATATTTTTATACTAAAACCAATGGCCCCGACTTAGCTGGTGCAAACTCAATATTATCCAAGGCCAAACACAAATTTTGAACCCCCAATCCCCAAAATTTGCATACAAATCCGAAAATTAAAAGTCCTATGTAGTCCTCCATACTTTTGTGTACTGCACATGTGCAGCAACCAGGAAGGTACCGAAATTGGCACCAAGCATCATTCCTTTGTTTGGCCCAAGTCAGTAAACATCTGAATTGACAACTGTGCTTTAAATCTCTTTTTTGAAGATACCAGACACAAATCATTAATGGTTATGGTGGATTCAGTGTTGCAACAGGATGCTGGAAGGAAACTATGGTGGTTTTTCATTCAGGGTTGTAACTTTAAGATAATTATGTAAAATTATTCATGTTTCCCAATTTCAGGATATATGCCCGAATGTCATCATTCTTGCTAATGATAAAACCTATTGTTTGTTAAATGTTCCTTCCATGAACCCTCCAGTTAAACTTCCAAGCTATTTTGGCTTTTTTATCGAAATTTTTTATTCAATTTTTTGGGAGTTTAACGTGTTTTACGGAATGTTTTTTTCCGTTTATCCCCATGGTTACGTCCCCACCCTAGGGGTTTAGGACATTTGTAGTCTTGCATCTTCTACCAGATGCATTGTTTTTTCTTCCTATGAAGATCTTGCTTTGCATCAGGTAGTAATTGATTGGTTACTGACTTTACGCCTGTTTTCTGCCTGTTGTTTAGTTTCCGTTTTTTTCTGTTGACGTTGTTTTCAGTTTAACAATGCCTTAAATATGTATTATTTCAGTATTTAGTGTAGCACAGTTATTGTAATTATAGTAGGATACATTTCATTTAGTATTCCGGTAGTGTAGCTTTGATATTTAATGTTTGTCCACACTTAGGCTCTATGAGGACGCTCTTGAGGTTCCCTTGGGGAACTTAGGCATTTTTCCAAAAATTTTCGGAAAAAATATTTTTTGTTTATTTTGAAATAATTTTGATTGCCAAATTATTGTATCCTCATTATGTATAATTATATGTTATGTTTATAGGAGTGCAGTGGACTTTGATTAGCCAAAATCAAATTGTAAGTCGAGGAAGTCTGCCTCGGATTTACATGCTTGTTGTTTTGCTTGTAGTTGCTGCACTCCTACTGATACATGTGCTACTTGTGTACTTTGGGATTCCAAACTTTAGAAGCGGGTGTCGTGCTATGTCGTGTGCGGTGTAGTTCCGATGCCGGAACTGTCACCGCAGGCTAATTCTAGCTTTTCAGTTTTCTTTTCGGAGGAATAAGAACATGGTGATGGTAAACCGACACCCATCCATAATGTGCTGCTGTTGTCGTGCTCTGATGAGCAAACAGAGCTGGCTGCAAAGGTGCTCATGAATATCAAATGAGGGATATTCTTGTACAAGCAGCTAGCTTGACCGGTGAAGTGGTGACTCCATTAGTGGGAGCCGTCACACCGGGTAAGTCCATAGCGGTCAATGAGAGTGTAGATTTAGGTCGAGAGAGCACCTCAAAAATAAAAGCTCACCCAGCGATGATGGCAAAAGGGAAGAAGCCTGCCTGAAGTTTCTCATCAGGATGCTCGGCGAGATCTGGGGCCAGATCGCGAGTGGGAGAGTCTTCTCTGTCCCATCAACAGTCGGCAGTCGACTGTTGCCATTGCGAGAAACTTCACTGAGCCAGAGCTAACACCCTCGCTGGCCATTCGGGACACTTCTACACTGCAGCCAGTGTTGGCGGTAGTTATGGCTTCTTCCTCGGCTCCGACAAAGCACATTAGACCGCTCACTAGCTGTCGAACTTAGGATGTTCAAGCTGTTTCATGAAGACGCTCCCAGTCTTTGCCACCAAAGTTGGTCCTTCCGATAGCTAGTGGTTCGAGGCTTGATTATGCAGGACATTCGTCGAAGAGATCTGGGGAAGATCTCCGTCCTGCGAGCAGTGAAAAAGCAGAAGACCTCTACTCCGCAAGCCTCAGTTACGGACCTGCTGTCGCAAATTGTGCAGCTTATCGCAGTTTCCCAGCAAACACAGTTTCGGCTGTCAACAGACTCCGGTAGTGAGCTGTAGGACGGTGCTGGGTCGGTCCATTTGTCTGTTCATTCAGATGGAGTTGACCGTAATGCACAGTTGGGCCAGTCCGATGGTGAAAGGGAACCGGAGGAAGATTCTCCGCCCCTTTCGGAACAACACATGGAAGCTTTGAATTTTATTCATCAGTTTTTTCCAGATCTTGTTCCATCTGGTCAACAAGCTGCGTCAGCTAGGCAGAAACTGCTATGGTCCCTAGATAGAGACGCCCTGCGGAGGAAAGACAACGTTCTTTCCATCCCCGGTCAATCTGTTCATGTGTCGGAGGCCTTCAGCCAAGTTGACGATGCAATCTTTAGCCTAGCGAATTCAAAAAGGAAAAGCGGTTTCTTATCTTCATCTTCTATCCATATACTGTTTCTTGGACCACCTTACTTAAAAATGGTAGAAGATGTTCAGAGAGCTCCTATGCATTGGATCTGGATATCTCGCTACCCGCATCATTCAATGTCTGCTCCAACATGTTGGAATCTTCCATTGATTCTAGTCAGGCGGATCTGGAAGCTATGTCCTACGTAGACCATATCACCAGGGCTCTGGCTCAACGTCTTAGCCGGAAAGAATTCGACAACATTAATCCCGTCACTCAGAGTTCTTTCTAGGGCAGTTATGTATGCCACATATCACTCCTCCCTTTCAGTGGCTAATATGGAGTTGATAAGACATGATGGAGCCTTAGCATCGTCATCATTAATAGATGATCGAGTGAAAAGCTCTCTCAGAGTTGCTCCGGTTTCGTGGTCATACCTTGTTTGATGACAAGCTCTCATTTGTGTATGGCGAAGTTACCAAAAAAGCCGCCAACACTTTGTTGCTGATGTCAGTTTCCCAGCAGCAGTCATCTGCTGGGTGTGGTAGGCAAGGATGCTCCAATTCGCAGTCGTTGAAAAGGGGCTCCTCGCGGGGTTCTAAGAAACCCTTCTACGGATACTCGGGAAACCTGTCAGTATAGCGACTCTGGAAAGGGGCGTAAGTCTTACAGAGACTTTTAGAAGTCAGATGCCCCTAAGCCGACGGTGTGAGGTGCTTCACAGGGAGGACATAGTTTCTCTTCCCGAAAGCCTCGAAAATCATACAGGTGATGGTCTATACCTCTATTGCTCTCCAGTTGGCAGAAGGTTATCAAACTTTGCAAGAAACTGGATGGATATCACGGAAGATCAGTGGGTAAGAAATGTAGTCAGAACGGGTCTTCGGCTATCATTCCGATCAAAATCTCCACTAACAAGAAGTCCGCGTTGGACAGATCTTCCGGCGAATCCTTCAAAAAGGGAGTCTCTTCTTGCAGAAGTTCAATCTCTCTTAGTAAAGGAAGCAATAGAGGTCGTGGAAAATCCAAATTCTCCAGGATTTTACTGTCACCTGTTTCTTGTGCTGAAGCCAGATGGATCGTTCCGACTGGTGATAGACTTGAGCTGGATAAACAAATTAATATTAGCTCCAAAGTTCTACATGGAAAGCATTTGGTCGGTAAAAGCGAGCATTTGAGTGAACAATTTTGCGGCAAGCATAGACCTAAAGGATGCATACTTTCATGTCTTGGTCTATCCGGCTTTCAGAAAATATCTGCCCTTTGCTGTCCAAGGGAGGGTTTACTAGTTCAGAGCGATGTGCTTCAGTCTGAACCTGGCCCCTTGAGCTTTCACTGGAATAATGAACTTGGTCATGTCATACTTCCAAGCTCATTCGGCAGTGGTAACGTCAGCTTACTTGGACTACATTCTTCAGAGATACGGCAACAAAATTGCACTTCAGAAAGATTGCAGAGTCTGCTTCTGTTATTGCGACGTCTCGGTTTCATTGTAACGAGAAGAAGTCGGATTTAGCTTTGTCCAAGTCCTTTATTCACTTGGGAATGAGCTTCGAGACTCGCAACAATTTTGTTTGTCTGCCGGTTACCGGAGTGAAGTTAGTCAGTTGTTATGCTCGCTTTTGTCTAAACTCTCTCACAGTGTCAGCGAGGGAGTTTATGCGACTGATGGGACTGTGTGGAGCGGCTGCGGACCTGATTCCGCTAGTTCGCTTACGCATGCGTCCTCTCCAGATTTTCTTTGTTCAGAACTGGAGTATCAAGATGCATTCACTCGAAAGCCAGATTGTTTCAATGGACCTGGTAAAAGGTTCAGATTTGGGCGAATCTCCAATGGCTGACTCTGGGAGTTCCGCTTCAAGTACCAGATCCGGTCTTCACTGTTATGAGGGTCGCAGGTCTGATGGGTTGGGATCATCGAGCGTATGCAGTAGACGCTCTATCGATCCCATGGAACGGAATAGTAGGATATACATTTGCATTTCATCTAACTCTGCTGATTCAGCAGATTCTGTTCAAAATCAAACAGTCTCATTGCAAAATCCTGCTGGTAGCTCCTCTGTAAGCTCAGAAACCTTGGATCAATCTTGTCAGATGTCTGTTATGGGATATTCCTCGGAAGCTTCCTTCCCTCAAGGACCTTCTATATCAGGGAAGTCCCACGCACTCCATCACAACCCGGAAGGTCTCAACCTTCACTTATTTCCGATGTGCGGTCCTTCTTGCATGGAAAGCAGTTTACAGGACAAGCAGTGGATGCAATTTCTAACTACAGGAGGACCTCCTCTTCGTTGAATTATGCAGCGAAGTGGAGAGTTTTCTTTCGTTGGTGTGCGGATCAATCTGTGGATATCTATAATCCATCTATACCTCAAATTGCCAATTTTCTGGTCTACCGGTTTGACGAATTAAAACTGCCGCCTGTTACTATTAAGGGCTATAGGTTTATCTTATCAGACACATATGCTCATCATGATAACTTGGCTATTGGATCTGATCCTTCTTTATCCAAGCTAGTTAGAAATTTCTCTATCAATAGACCTAGAACCCTCAGATTAATTCCTAAATGGAATTTGGCTTTGGTTCTCTTGAAGCTTCAAGAAGCTCCTTTTGAGCTGTTAGATGATGTAGAATTCAAATTCCTGACTTATAAAATGGCATTTATCTTAGCCTTTGCTTCTGCCAGAAGAGTTAGCGAGCTTCATGCATTATCTGTTGAAGATTCTCATTTCTGTAGTGTGGGTAATACTATTACTCTTACTGTGGAAGTGGGATTTTTGGCTAAGAATTAGATTCCGGATAAGCGGTCGGAGCCTATTATTATTAGGACTTTACTGTCCTCTGACAACTGTAGGCCAATGTTGTGTCCAGTGAGAGTGATGTGCATTTATAAACTTCGATCTAGCTTTATTAGAAAGGGAAGAAAGAGATTTTTTTTCTCTCTTATGCCTAACAGAAAGGATATTTCTGTTCATTTGCTAGGTGTATTCAATTAGCATTAAGAATTGCTTATGAGAATCTATCTTCAGATCAACATTCTGTCAATAAGATTTCAGCGCATGGGGTTAGAGCACTGTCTTCTGATTGGGCTTATTCAAATAGTATTGCTATTACTGATTTAATGGAGAGCGCGGTGGCTCAGTAGGTAGAGGTGCAGGCTACAAGCCATGAGGTCCTCGGTTCAAATCCCACCTGCGGCAACCGTGTTGTGTCCTTGGGCAAGACACTTCATCTCCATTGCCTGCATGGGAGCACGATGACGCCGTGTACTAAGGCGTACTGCACGTCGATGGTATGCATGTCTTCAACCAATCTAACCCTGCCTGTGCTGCAGTGCGGAATTACAATGTTGGGGAGCTGGCAGCTGCTCGTCGTTGCTCGGTGGTTCTCTCCGGGTACTCTGGCTTCCTCCACCCATAAAACTGTCACGGTCATGATTAGCCATTGTGCATAAATAAGTGACTTTAAACATCAATAAATAAATATAAATAAATACTGATTTAATGAAGGCAGCCTACTGAACACAACCGTCTTCATTTACTACATTTTACCATAGAAATTTAGAGTCTATCTCTGCTGACCTTAGATCCTTGGGTCCTCTTTCTGTCGCACAGAATGTCGTCCATTAATATTACATCTCCTAGATGTCTTAGGCAATCTGCTCAAGCACTGACACTGTTCCGCTGCCCTCTTCGTTCTGAGGATTAGTTTTAATGTATAGCTCGGTGTGAAGCAACAATTATGTCTCATTTATGTATTGTTTTTAAAGTGTAGCTCATTGTGAAGCATTATGTATATGTCACGTGTCATACAAGCATTTATATACAATTTATATACAATCCTCGGACACTTTTAAATGAGTGCAACGCATCTCATTCTCTGGACTAGCTTTATAATTGGTTTCCTTCACCGAATTAGCATAATGGGTTATGCTGGCATTAAATGGAGAATTATTGTGTATTACACCCTTTTGTGACTCGGCCAAAAACCTCCCCCCCTCCCCCCTCCCCCCCCCCCCCCCGACTTGGGGTATTGGGGTTAATTTCGGGATCATATTGTCCGTTAGATAAAGGTGTACAAAATTTTATTCATTTGGATTGTCAGGTAAGTCAAGACTTACCTTACCAGCTTCAGAACATGGGATATGTAGTGGAACTAAATCTGCATTTTTCCCATTGAAAAATAGGACCAATTCCCCGATCACACCAGCCCCCTCTGCCATGTCCCTGACCAGCACTTCTTTTTCTGCTGCGTCCCCTCCCACTGGCCTGTCCTATTCCAGACATTGGAGGACTCTCTCTGTCATCTGGATTATTACTGGCAACATCATCTGAACGTCCAGCACTCATAGTAGCATCATGTGTGTCAGTTTGATTTGAGCCAGACTGTACCACAGAATCCTGTTCCACGTCGCTATCATTAGAGTGATATTCGCCTGTGGTATTACTGTGATTCTGGTGCAATTTGCACTAAGATTGTAGCCAAGCAACTAAAGGGAAATAACTCTAAATTCATTCGGGCATGAAAATTACTTCTGTGAACTGATAGAGATAGCACACATGGACTGTGGTGAGAGTAGATGTATTGCTATGCCATTGGCGTGCTGACGGGTTTATAGTGTCAGTTTACCACCGGCGTGGTGCACGCCGACGAGGCATGAAAGGGTTAATATGAGAAAGACATGTAATTCCTCTGTCATCTCCTATTTCCTGTAGGAGCTATTCTTTAATTTTGAGTAATAGAGATATTGTATTTCCTTTAAGTCCTAGGCCCTCCAGCCTTTTTACTATTCAGCTAAGTCTGGGCCATTTGATATAGTATAAAAATATGATAGATTTAAAGAAATATTTATATTTTTTATACTTAACAATGGTGCAGTCGGGGATTGCCCTCCCATGAGTGGGCACTTATACCTTCCTGCTGATTTATAACATTTAGCAGGCACAACTAGAAAGAATGATGCTCAGTGCCAATTTCAGTACCTTCCTGGTTACCGCACATGCACAGTACACAAAAGTATGGAGGTCTAGATAGAACTTTTAATTTTTGGATTTGTATGCAAATTTTGGGGATTGGGGGGTTCAAAATTTGTGTTTGGTGCTGGATAATATCGAGTTTGCACCAGCTAAGTCTGGGCCATTGGTAAGTATAAAAAATATACAAATTACTTGAAATTTATCATTTTTGGAGTATACCTTTTCAACTTTGTTCAAATGAAGCTGCTGCCATCTTCGAGCTGTGGTGAATGCCCAAAAAGCTTTACAATCTTTGAAAATCTTCTTGTCATGAACCACCAGAAAGAATGCCTTGATATTTGGTGTGGAACTTCTTTTTGTGGTGAAGATTAAAGTGGGGGCATGCTTATTTTGGGCACCACCCAAAATTTGTACTTCAAGAACTGACACCCATATTTATAAAACTGCCCAGACCAGAATATTGTATTTTGGTATACAGCTTCCTTAGAACCGATGGAATCAGATGGACCAAAAGAATTGGTATCAGTCTTGTCATGGGGTGCCACATGGAGATGCCCATTTTAGCACTGTTGGCCATGGGAAAATGCTGAGTCATCATCTTTCTTGTTCTCCATCAACTAATTTGAAACTTGTCTTCTTCTTTAAAACCACTGGGCCAAATTTATACAGATATGGCACAGACCATCTTTAGAGTATACCATTTCTACTTTGTTCAAATGAAGCTGCTACCATCTTTGGCCAAAAAGCATAAAAATCTTTTAAAAAATCTTTTTTTCATGAACCACCACACAAAATGATTTGATATTTGAATCTGAGGAATGAAAACCTCCCCGCTCTATAATTTGGGTGGACTCTATTGTTGGAGCAGTCCATCCTCTTTCTGAAACCAATGATCTGATACAGTATTGAAGAACCATAGAGTTCAATCTGGCAACTAAGGTTCAGTAGCAAAAAACGTACCACATCAATGATAGATATTTAATACACTACAATAGAATAACCCTGATTTTGGAATAATACTGGCTGATAAAATGGCAGTCAAATTAACCCTTTACCCAATGCAGACGATATCAAAATTTATTATTTTAAA
The DNA here is from genome assembly GCA_031216915.1 of Pictodentalium vernedei. NCBI lineage: Eukaryota > Metazoa > Mollusca > Scaphopoda > Dentaliida > Dentaliidae > Pictodentalium > Pictodentalium vernedei. The sequence continues at coordinate 468,016,407 of CM062291.1, forward strand.
TATAATTTTTTTAAATTTTTCAAAAAATTTCAACAAAACCATATCATGTGACCCTCATTGGAATGAGCTCGACGAGCTCGTTCCAAAGAGGGGTCACATGATATGGTTTTGTTGAAATGTTTTGAAAAATAGTATTTTTTCAGCTGCTGAATTTGCATGTTACGTGGGTGGATGTGGCTGAAAAATGTATTATTTTAAATATCATTTTTTTAAATTTAAAAAAAAATTTCAACGAAACTATATCATGTGACCCTCATTGGAATGAGCTCGACGAGCTCGTTCCAAAGAGGGGTCACATGATATGGTTTTGTTGAAATGTTTTGAAAAATAGTATATTTTTATACTGTACCAATGACCCAGACTTAGCTGGTGCTAACTCTAACAAAACCAGGGCCAAACACAAATTTTGCCCCCCAATCCCCAAAATTTGCATCCAAAACAAAAAGAAATCATGTCCTAAAGGACCTCCATACTACGCCTCTACTGCGCATGCGCAGTGACGCAGACATCCCGAAATTGGTGCCAATTATCATTCTCTGTTTGGCCCTTCATCAGTCAACATCTCACTGATCTTTGTGCTTGTAAATCTCAGTTTAAAGGATGCCAGACACGTAATTTTTGGAGAAAATGTGATTCTAAGGAGGATAGAAGGAGGAGAGGAAAAAGAAGTGACAAAAAATAATCAGGGCTGTACTTAAAATTTTTTGATGAAATTATGTTAAGTTGCCTATTTTCGAGGCATGGGCCTCTTGTTGTCATTCTTGCTAATTGTTGCACTGCTTATTCAGTGTTTCCTCTCCCCTAGCCTTCTAAAGTCCCCCCTTGCAATTCTCCCATGCTTTTGGCATATTTTTGAGAAATTTCATTTCTAAAATTTCCTGGGAGAGTTGCTTGGTTACAGAATGTTTTCTGTTATTTTCCCCATAGTTACGTTTTCATCCATGGGTGTATAACGTTTGTGTTCTGCATCTTCCATCTGATGTTCTGCAGATTCTCCCCTGGGAGTCTCTGTTTTGCATCAGATAGAGTGTAATTGATGACTGATTCCGGGCCAGTTTTGTCAGTGCCTGGAGTCATGTTTTCTGGTGTTTTTACACTGTTTGTTTTCATTGGCAACAGCCTTTTTTGAGGGGGGCTGTTTGCCTTTACTGTAGTTTATCTCACTATAAGATACATTTATATTATCCGAAAGTGTCTCATTAATTATTTAATATAAATTTAAAATTTTTGACCACACTTTGCCATCGGATCCATCGGGGCTCAGCGTTACTTTTCAGCAACTTGGGCTTCGCTGAAAAAATATTTTTTCAAAATTATTTTGTTTTGCAATTGTTTTTTCATTTATTAATGGATCATGTTATTATGTATCTTTGTGTCAGGGGTTTTTGCGAGTAACTAGGACTTATTGTTGTTCTTTCACAATGAAGGGACGTTGTTCAAATTGTAATAGGAAGAAATCTTCCTCTGACTTTCATGATCATTGTATTAATTGTAGTCAGTGTTCTCGCATTAATCCCTGTCCTATATGTGAACATTGGGATGAGAAACATTGGAAACGTGTGTCACGATATGTTGTTTCTGGAGAAAGAGCGCTGCCGGCTCTTTCTCCGCAAGGTCACTCTACTCTCTCAGTTTCTATTTCAGAGGAACCAGAACAGGGTGATGTTTCCATATTATCTTCTTCAAGTGTGCGTCCGTCGTCACAAATGAATTCAGAGCTAGCGGCAAAAGTGCTCATGGAGATTAGACAAATGTCGTCCGCTAGCTCGCCCGGTGTAGCATCCATTCACCGAATGGTTCGGCAGCCGGGTTCGTCCGATGCGGTCCAAGAGGAAATTTTGGGTGATGCGAGCACTATAAACATAATAGATGCACACCCAGTGACGGTGGATAGTAAGCGAAAACGGAGGAAGCCTTTGAGTCCGGTTCCTAGCTCGTCCAGGTCCAGCCGGGCCGCGAGCGAGAGAGGCCCCTCTCTCGTACAACAACAGCTGGGACCAGATGTTGTGGTACAAAATGTGTCTTTAGCGGAGCATACGTCCGTCGCTCGGGACGCTCCGTTGTATAAGCTGTCCGCAGAGACTGTTAAGGCTTCCTCTTCTCGTCAGCGCACACGACCGCACCTTGGCTGCGTGACCGCCGATATATTACCAGCTTCGCCGATCAAGGATTCTTCGGCGACCAGGTCACACCATCCGGCAGCCAGGGATTCGAGACCGATGGACTCCGGATGTTCGCATAGGAAAAGTATGCGGGAGCCATCTGATGCGGAGCTGCCCTCGGCGAAGCAGCGAAAGACTGCGCCTCCGCAGGTCTCGACGCCGGACATTCTTGTACAGATAGCACAGCTTATCGCAGCATCCCAGCAGCCGACAGAAACGGTGTCGGATCGAGAATTATCCGACGGCGCTGGGTCGGTACGCTCCGCCGAAGCATCGGGGGCGGACGACCGGGAACATCATGAGGTCCGACCGGATGGTGAAAGGGATACGGATGACTTGGAGCTATCCCTTTCGGAACAACATAAAGCTGCCGTGGACTTCATCCGGCACTTTCTCCCTCAAGTTGTTCCGTCGGGCCAGACTGCTGCGCTTCCGGACAAGAGAATTATAGCGTCATTGGACTCTGAATTTTTTGAGCGGTTCAGGGACATCGCTCCCGAGTTTCCGTCGCAGTCCAATAATGTTGCAAGAACATTTGAATTATTGAACGACGCTATATTTAAACTTGCTTCCAGGACGGGGAAAGCAGGTTTCTTGTCCGCTAATACTCTCAACCTGCCTTTCATTAATGCAAGGAATAAATTCGATACGGCAGGACAGGGTATACCGAGAGTTCCTCTGCGTATGGACGACGAGGCGGAAGACTTAGAGCTATCATTACCGTCGTCAGCTTCTATTCCAACCGCGGTGTTAGAAACAGCTATTGCGTCTAACAGAGCCAATTTAGATGCCTTATCTTACGCAGATCACCTTACTAAGGCGTTATCACTGCGCCTTCAGGGGAAAGAGTTTCAGGATATACAATCCTCTTTAAGACTTCTTTCAAGGGCAGTAGCTTATTCCACGTGTAACTCCGCCCTTTCTGTGGCAAATCTGGAGTTGGTTAGACGTGACGCAGCCCTAGCTACATCCACACTAGTGGATTCTAAGGTGAAGAACTCTCTTAGAGTCGCTTCGGTCTCAGGAGAACTTCTCTTTGACGGCAAGCTTTCCGCTATTTATGATAAAATTACAAAGAAAGCTAAGGATTCTCTGTTGTTCAAATCTGCTCCTAAGAAGTCGGATACAGCAGACACGAATAAGACAGGCACTTCTGGGTCTAATGTGCCCAAGAGAGGTTCCTATAGAGGTTCCGGTGCGTCCTCTTGGTCTTATTCGAGAGACCGTCAGGATAGCGACTCTCGTTCGGGACGTCCTTCAGGCCGGGACAATCGGTCGGACGCCCCGAGGTCGACGGGGCGAGGTGCGGGTCGTGGAAGACGTGGTTTCTCCTACCGCAGGCCTCGCAGGTCCAGGAGGTGATGGCTTAAACCTCTATCGCGTTCCGGTTGGCGGAAGGTTGTCAAGCTTTTCACAAGAATGGGCGTCGATTACGGACGACCCTTGGGTGAGAGGAGTGACTTCGGAAGGTCTAAAGATATCCTTCAAACGAAAGCCTCCATTAACTCGAAGTCCAAAGTGGACTCATCTTCCGTCAAATCCGCAGAAAAGAGACGCTCTGTTATCAGAGGTGCAGTCTCTTTTAATGAAGAACGCGGTAGAGGTCGTAGAAAACCAGGAATCTCCGGGATTCTACAGCCATCTGTTTCTGGTTCCGAAACCAGACGGCTCGTTCCGTCCAGTCATAGATTTGAGCTGGATAAACAAGCTGATCATCGCTCCGAAGTTTTATATGGAGACGATTCGATCGGTCAGAGCGAGTATTCGGGTGAACGATTATGCAACGAGCATAGATCTCAAAGATGCGTACTTTCACGTCATGGTACATCCGACATTCCGAAAGTATCTACGCTTCGCAGTCCTAGGAGTGGTGTATCAATTCCGGGCGATGTGCTTCGGATTGAATCTAGCACCCTGGGCTTTCACTCGGGTAATGAACTCGGTAATGATCTACTTCCGAGCTCATTCGTCTGTGGTAACGTCGGCCTACCTGGACGACATTCTTCAGAGGTACGGCAACGAGTTAACGCTTCAGAACGATGTTCAGAATCTTCTTCTATTGCTCCGACGTCTCGGTTTTATAGTAAACTAGGAGAAGTCGGATCTGGTGCCGTCCAAGTCATTCACTCATCTGGGAATGAGCTTCGAGACGCACAACAATCTCGTTCGTCTGCCGTTAACCAGAGCGAAATTAGTCAGTTGTTACGCTCGCTATTGTCTGCACGCAGACAAAGTCACGGCGAGAGAATTTATGAGACTGATAGGTCTGTGCGGAGCCGCCGCGGATCTCATTCCGATGGGGCGGTTACGCACACGTCCTCTTCAAATTTTCCTGACTCAGAATTGGAGTGTGAAAATTCATTCGCTCGATGTAGACGTTCTCTTGTCAGATCAAGTGAAACAAGAGATTCAGACTTGGGCAAACATTCAGTGGTTAACTCAAGGAGTTCCGCTGCAGTTGCCGGATCCGAGTTTTACCGTTATGACGGATGCCAGTCAAACAGGTTGGGGTGCATCATTAATCCCAACGGATTCGAGATGCCAGGGTCTTTGGGATCCGCAATTCCTGTGCAAGCACATAAACATCAAGGAAATGATGTCAATTTGGCTTGCGTTACGTCACTGGATGGACATTATTCACGATGCTCATGTCCAAATCCTATCCAACAATACGACAGTAGTGGCGTATATATGGAATCAGGGAGGCACTCATTCAGTTCCGTTGTTCAATCTAACGGAAAGAATCCTTCTGTTTGCGTTAGAACATCACGTTCTTCTTTCGGTCCGTCACATACCGGGTCGTCTGAATGTGCTAGCAGACTCCCTTTCTCGAAAGGGTCGCTTGTTGCCATCGGAGTGGACTCTCAACAAACAAGTATTCAATCAGATTTGCTACCAATGGGAATGGCCAATGATAGACTTATTTGCGACACATCTCAACAATCAGTTGCAGACGTATGTGTCTCCGTGTCCGGATCCAAGAGCATTTGCAGTAGACGCTCTGTCGATCCCTTGGGACGGAATGATAGGATATGCGTATCCTCCAGCGCCGTTAATTCAACAAGTATTGCTAAAGATAAAACAATCTCAATGCAAGATTCTGTTGGTAGCATCTCTGTCGCCACAGAGACCGTGGATAAATCTACTCAGGTGTCTGTTGTGGGACCTACCGCGGAAGCTTCCTCCACGGGAGGATCTTCTTTCGCAGGGGAAATCGCGCCAACTCCATCACAACCCGCAAGGTCTCAACCTTCACGTTTTTCTGTTGTGCGGTCCTTCTTGCATGGCAAGCACTTTACAGGATGAGCAGTGGACGCGATTTCTAACTGTAGGAGGACCTCCTCTTCGCTAAACTATGCGGCTAAGTGGAAGGTTTTTCATCGTTGGTGTAGGGATCATTCTGTAGATATATTCGATCCCTCTATACCAGACATTGCAAACTTTCTAGTATACTTGTTTGACGAAATCAAACTGCAGCCTGTTACTATAAAGGGTTATAGATCTATGTTATCTGATACCTATGCACATCATGATAGTTTACAAATTGGATTTAATGTCTCTTTATCGAAGTTGGTTAGAAACTTTTCGATAAATAGACCCAGAACTCTTAGATTAATTCCTAAGTGGAATTTAGCTTGGGTTCTTCTTAAATTGAAGGAAAAGCCATTTGAACCTCTTGAGACAGTAGATTTCAAATTCTTATCTTATAAGACAGTTTTTCTCTTAGCTTTCTCTTCTGCTAGAAGAGTCAGTGAGCTTCATGCACTATCGGTGGATGATTCTCATTATCGTAGTGTTGGGAACACTATCACCTTCACTACTAATGTGGGTTTTTTAGCTAAGAATCAGGCTCCTAATAAATATCCGGAACCTATTGTTATTAAGGCTCTTCCGTCTTCAGACGGGCGTAGGCCTTTACTCTGTCCTGTTAGAGCATTACGTATCTATAAACAGAGATCTCAGTTTATCAGAAAGGGACGGAAACGTTTCTTTCTGTCTTTGATGCCTAATAGAAAGGACATTTCAGTCCATTCTATTGCTAGATGGATTCAGTTAACTATCCGTACTGCTTATGAAGATTTATCTTCTTCTCAGCAGTCTGTGCTTAAGATTTCTGCTCATGAAGTAAGAGCTCTTTCTACTTCCTGGGCTTATGCTAATAGTGTTGCTATTACAGATTTAATGAAGGCTGCTTATTGGTCTCAGCCATCCACATTTACGAATTTTTATCTCAGAAATATTGAGTCCATTTCTGGAGACCTGCATTGTTTAGGTCCGTTATCTGTTGCTCAGAATGTCGTCCACTAAACAGTTGCAACTATAGTTATGCAGGCTTTCTGTTCCGGCAATGACTCCGTCCGGCTGCCCTCTTCGCTCTGGGCTATTTGACCCAGGGCAAGGGGAAAGGGGGGGGGGGGGGGGGGCGGGTGTTCCCTTAGGTCACCTGCTTTATAGTGAAAAGCAAGGGAATGCCTCCTCCAAGTCAGTATTTCTGAGTCGCTTCCGGGATGGTTTTAAAGTGTAATATTAATGTTTAAATTCATTCATGTCTTATTTTTAAAGTGTAGCTCGGTGTGAAGCATTTGTATATGTCAAGTGTCAAACGGGCTTTAATATACAATACTCGGACACTTTTAAATGACTATAAAGAGTCTCAATTCTCTGGACTACTTTATTTATTGGCTTGCTTTAAAAATAATTAGTATAAGGGTTATACTGGATGTTAATAGAGAACATGAATGTTATTGTGCTCAATTATTAAGGGTAGTGTATCTTTCTAATTTAATATTAAATAAGAAAGATACATGTAAAGCCTAATACTCCTTTTCTCCTTAAGGGGTTACCTCTTTACTATATAGTTGAGCTTATTGGATTTTCCTCTATGTCCTAGGCCCTCCAGCCTGTTTACTATTCAGCTAAGTCTGGGTCATTGGTACAGTATAAAAATGTTAAAAAATTTATAGTAATTTATATATTTTTTATACTTACCAATGACCCAGACGGGGATGGCCCTCCCTGGAGTTGGGAACTCTTGCCTCCCCGCTGAGTACATAGCACTGACCAGGCACTGCCAGTAAGAATGATAGTTGGCGCCAATTTCGGGACGTCTGCGTCACTGCGCATGCGCAGTAGAGGCGTAGTATGGAGGTCCTTTAGGACATGATTTCTTTTTGTTTTGGATGCAAATTTTGGGGATTGGGGGGCAAAATTTGTGTTTGGCCCTGGTTTTGTTAGAGTTAGCACCAGCTAAGTCTGGGTCATTGGTAAGTATAAAAAATATATAAATTACTATAAATTTTTTAACTTTCACGTCATGGTACATCCGACATTCCGAAAGTATCTACGCTTCGCAGTCCTAGGAGTGGTGTATCAATTCCGGGCGATGTGCTTCGGATTGAATCTAGCACCCTGGGCTTTCACTTGTGTAATGAACTCGGTAATGATCTACTTCCGAGCTCATTCGTCTGCGGTAACGTCGGCCTACCTGGACGACATTCTTCAGAGGTACGGCAACGAGTTAACGCTTCAGAACGATGTTCAGAATCTTCTTCTATTGCTCCGACGTCTCGGTTCTATAGTAAACGAGGAGAAGTCGGATCTGGTGCCGTCCAAGTCATTCACTCATCTGGGAATGAGCTTCGAGACGCACAACAATCTCGTTCATCTGCCGTTAACCAGAGCGAAATTAGTCAGTTGTTACGCTCGCTATTGTCTGCACGCAGACAAAGTCATGGCGAGAGAATTTATGAGACTGATAGGTCTGTGCGGAGCCGCCGCGGATCTCATTCCGATGGGGCGGTTACGCACACGTCCTCTTCAAATATTTTTATACTGTACCAATGACCCAGACATAGCTGGTGCTAACTCTTAAAATATAGGGCCAAACACAAATTTTGCCCCCCAATCCCCAAAATTTGCATCTAAAACCAAAGAAAACATGTCCTGAAAGGCCCTCCACACTTCGCCCCTACTGCGCATGCGCAGTGTCAAGGATGTTCCAAAATTGGCGCCATTAATCATTCTAAGTTTGGCCCTTCATCAGTTAACATCTGACTGATCTTTGTGCTTATAAATCTCAGTTTAAATGATGCCAGACACATAAATATTAGTGAAATGGTGATTCTAAGGAGGATAGAGAAGGAGGAGAGGAAAAAAATGTGTGACAGAATATTATCAGGGCTGTAACTTAAAATTTTTTAATGAAATTATGTTAAGTTACCTATTTTCGAGGCAGCAGCCATTTTGTTGTCATTCTGATTGTTTAGTTACACTGTTTTTTAAGTGTTTTCCTCTCTCCCTGTCCTTTAAGTCCCCCCTTGCTATTCTCCCATGCTTTTGGCATAGTTTTTGTAATTATTATTACTAAATTTTCTTGGGAGTTTTAGCTGAATAACAGAATGAATTCTGTTCTTTTCCCCATGTTTACGTCTTCACCTACGGGTGGTTAGGCGTTGTGTTCTGCATCTGATGTTCTGCAGTTTCTTCCCTGGAAGTCTCTGTTTTGCATCAGATAGTGTATTTTTGGTAACTGATTTCGGGCCTGGGTGCCTGGAGTCTTATTTTAGTGTTTTTACACTCATTGTTTACGTTTACAACAGCCCTCTGTGTGAGGGGGGGATTTCTGAAAAATAATATCTTGATGTTATTTTAATCATAACTAGATACATTATTATTGTTCGTAAGTGTTGAATAAATTGTTTAAAATATTTTTAAAATTTTTGTCCACACTTAGGCTTGGGATCCATTGGGGCTCAACGTTACTTTTCAGAAACTTGGGCTGTTCTGAAAAAATATTTTTTCAAAATATTTTGATTTCAATTATTTTTTCTATATTAATGGATCATATTATTATTATGTATTTTGATTGCCAGGGGTTAGTGCGAGTACCAGGACTTGTTTTCTTTTCACATTGAAAGGATATTGATCAATTGTATTAAGAGGAAGTCTTCCTCTGACTTTATAATCATTCTATATGTGGTCAGTGTACTCGCATTAACTCCTGTTCTGTATCGTATGATTTCGATGACAATATGGGAAGCGTATGTCACGGTATGTTATTGGGGATTTGGACACTCCGGTCCTTTCCCCGCAGGGTCACTCTACTTTATCAATTTCTATTTCAGACGATCAAGATTAGGGTGATGTATCTGTGATGTCTTCCAACAGTGTGCCTCCGTCGTCACAATTAATGAAGGGCTAGCGGAAAAGTGCTCATGTAAATACGCCAATTGCCTAAGAGGACCCTAGTAGGTTCGACGGCCTTTGACGTCCGCTAGCTCGCCCGGTGTAGCGTCCATTCACCGAATGGTTCGGCAGCCGGGTTCGTCCGTTGCGGTCTAGAAGGAATTTTGGGGTGATGCGAGCACTATAAATTAACCTAATGCACACCCAGTGACGGCGGATCGGAGGGAGAACGGAGGAAGCCTTTTAGTCCGGTTCATAGCTCGTTCCGGTCCATCCGGACGGCAAGCGAGAGAGGCCCCTCTCTCGTTCAACAACATCTCGCCCCAGATGTTGTGGTACAAAATGTGTCGCAAGCGGAGCATACGTCCATCGCTCGGGACGCTCCGTTGTATAGGCAGTCCGCGGAGACTGCTAAGGCTTCCTCTTCTCGTCAGCGCACACGACCGCACCTTGGCTGCGTGACCGCCGATATATTACCAGCTTCGCTGATCAAGGATTCTTCGGCGACCAGGTCACACCATCCGGTAGCCAGGGACACGAGGCCTGCAGACTCCGGACGTTCGCATAGGAAGTGTGCGGGAGTCAATGTTCATGGAGCTTCCGGCGGCAATGCATCGTAAGACCGCTACTGACAGGCCTCGGGAACGGACGTGCTTTCCTTAATAGCACAGTTTATCGCAGCATCCCAGCATCAACTGAATCTGTCGCATATATTTTATCCGACGATGCTGGGGCGGAAGCGGGTACGGACGTCCGAAAGTTTCATCCGGTCCGACGGGATACCGAAAGGGATTTGGAGGATTTCGAGCTTTCCCTTTCGGAACAACATATGCTGTTGTGTATGTCATCTGACTTGGTCTTCTACAGCTTCTTTCGTCGGACCAGAATGCTGCGATGCCGGATAAGAAACTGATAGCGTCGGTGGACTTAGAAATTTTTGGTTCGGTTCAGGGACATCGTCCCTCAGTTCCGACATAGTCCAATAATGTCACACAAACTTTTGAATTATTGAACGACGCTCTATATATTATTATTTTATGCTTGCTATAACCAAGCATTTCTGGTTTCTTGTTCGCAGAGTTATGGAGATGTCTTTCATAAGTGTGCCTCTGTCGTCATAGTTAATGAAGAGCTAGCGGCAATAAGTGCTCATGGAATATGTCTATCGCCTACGGAGTGACATTCGCTAGCTCACCCGGTGTAGCGTACATTCATTGAATGGTTCGGCTGCCGGGTTCGTCCGTTGCGGTCTAGGAAGGAGATTTGGGTGATAACGCCTCAGTAAGGCCTCACAGCAGGGCACATGACCGCACATTGGCTACGTGACCTCGAGTATCCGATCAGTTTCGTCATTCAGTGATTCCACGGCGAATAGGTCGCGCCATCCGGTAGCCAAGGGACACGAGGCCTATACACTCCGTTCGCTCGCATATTGGTAGTATGCACGGGGTAACGATCACGGAGCTTTCAGTGGCAATGCATCGTAAGACCGCTTCTCCTCAGGCCTCAGTGACGGACGTGCTATCCGAGTTAGCACAGTTGTTTCGCAGCATCCCAGCAATTGACAGTTTCTCGGTCGAATCAGGAATTATCCGACGGCACTGGGTCGGTGCGGTCCGCGGTTGCATCAGCTACGGACGACCGAACGCTTTATAGGGTCCGACAGGATGGCGAAAGGGATTCGAAAGATTTCGAGTTTTCCCTTTAGTAGTATCGGAAGCTGCCTTTCATATCTTCTGGCATTATCTTCCAGTGATTGTTATTTCGGACTTCATTGCTGCGATCTTGGATAAGAGACTTATAGCGTCATTGGACTCGGATTTTCCGATCGGTTCAGGGACATTGTCCCTGACTTACCGACGCAGTCCAATATTGTCATTACAACATGTGTTTTATTTTTCGACGCTATATATATATATATATACAAGCCTGCTACCAAGCATGATAGTTTAGTTTCTTGTCCGCGTTGCTCATTTCTGCCATTTTATCTTTTATACGAATAGTTTATTTTGGCAGAGCAGGGCATACCGAGAGTTCTTATGCGTCTAGACAGTGTGGTTAAAGACTGCATATATTCTTTTTCGCCGTTTATGTCTTTTCCAATTTCAATGTTGGAAACGACATGATGTATAGTAGACTTAACTTAGACGCTTTATCATACGTAATCCGCCTTACTGAGGCGTTATCATTACGTCTTCAAGAAAAGATTTACGGGATATTATTCTCAATGTAATTTCTTTTGAGGGCAGTAGTTTGTTCACGTATAACTCCGCCCTTCAGTGGCTGATTGGAGTTGGTTAGACGTGACGCAGCCCTAGCTACATCCACACGCGTGGATAGTAAGGTTAAGAACTCTCTCAGAGTTGCTCCGTTCTCGGAGGAGCTTCTCTTCGACGGCAACTTTTCGGCAATCCATGATTTGCTCGATTTACACGTTCTCTTGTCTATCTAGTGTTACAAGAGATTCAGACTGGGGCAAACATTCGGTGGTTGACTCAGAGAGTGCCACCGCAGTTGCCGGACCCGAGTGTGGCTGTTTTGACGGTTGCCAGTCAAACAGATTGGGATATAATACTGATCCCTACGGATTCGAAGTGCCAGGGTCTTTGGGTTCCGCAGTCTCTTAGCAATCAGTTTTCTTCTGCGGAATAATGTTTTTAGGCTTGCTTTATGTCATTGCATGAACATTATTCAGAAACGCATGCCCAAATCCTGTCCTTTAATTCGACAGTGGTGGCGTATCTCCGGAACCAGGGAGGCACTCTTTCGTTTCCGTTATTCAATTTAATGGAAAGAATCCGTCTGTTGGTTATAGTACACCAAGTTCTGTTTTGGTCCGTCATATTCCGGGTAGTCTGATTGTTTTACCGGACTCCCGTTCTCTTACGGGTCGCTTGTTGCTGTCAGAATGGACTCTCAACAAACAAGTATTCAGTCAGATTTGCTATCTATGGGAGCGCCCAATGATGATTTATTTACGACACAGTTTGCTAATCAATTGCAGACGTATGTGTTAGCTTGTCCAGATCTCTGAGCTAATGTTGTTAACGCTCTATTGATCTGTAGGACGGAATGATAGGATACGCGTATCCTCCGGCGCTGTTGTTTCAGCAGGTATTGCTAAGATAAACAACCACAATACATTTCTGTTGATAGCATCTCTATCTTCACAGAGATCATGGGTAATTTACTCTCTTGTCTACTGTGGGTCTTAACGTGAAATCTTCCTCTATGTGAGGATCTTTTTTCACTGGGTAAATCGTGTCATCTTTATCACAACCCGCAAGGTCGCAACCTTCATGTATTCCGTTGTGTGGTCCGTATTGCATTGTATGCACTGTACTGGACGAGCTTTGGACGCGATTTCTTATTATAGGAGATCCTCTTCTTCGCTATTCTATGCGGCTAAAGTGGAGGCTCTTCCGTTGTGGTGTAGGGATCATTATGTTCATATTATTGATCCCTCCATACTACTCATTGCAATTTTTTAGTATACTTGTTTCACAAGATCTACTGCAGCCTGTTATTATTTAGGTTATAGGTTTATGTTACCTCATACCTATGCACTCTACGATAGTTTACAATTGAGTCTTTTGTCTCTTTATCTAAGTCAGTTAGTAACTTTTTGATAAATAGACTTAGAATCTTTAGATTAAATTCCTATATGGATTTTAACTTCGGTTCTTATTTAGCTAAGTAATCATTTGAGCCTCTGGAAACAGTAGTTTTCAAATTCTGACCTTTTAGACAGTAATTCTGTTGGTTTCTCTTTTACTGTAGAGTCAGTGAGTTTCATGCACTATCGATGGATGATTTTCACTTTCGTAGTTTCGGAATCACTACTTCCGTTACTATTTAGGTTGGATTTTTGCATAAGAGTTAGGCTCCTATTATCCGGAACCTATTATTTTAAGGTCCTTCCGTCTTCGTATGGGCATAGGCCTTTACTCTTTCCGGGTACAGTTTATGTATTTATAAACAGATATCTGTTTATTACTATGGGCGTAAGCTTCTTCTGTCTTTGATGCCTAGTAGAAGGACGTTACGCTTCATTTTATTGTTAATGGATTCTATTTACTATCGGTACTGCTTATGGTATATCATTGACTTAGCAGTTGTGCTTAAGATTTCGGCTCATGAAGTAAGAGCTCTTCTACTTCTTGGGCTTACATTAATAGTGTCGCTATTATAGATTTTTGAAGGCCGCTCATTGCGCTCAGCCATCCACATTCATGAATTTTATCTCAGAAATATCGAGTCCATTTCTGGAGGCCTCTATTGTTAGGTCTATTATCTACTGCTCAGAATGTCATTCACTTAACAGTTGCTACTATAGCTAGGTAGGCTGTCTGTTTCAGCAGTGTCTCCGTTCTGCTGCCCTCTTCGCTCTGGGCTATTTGACCCAGGGCAAGAAAAAGGGGGGGGGGGGAGGGTGTTCCCTTGGGTCACCTGTTTTACTATGAAAACAAGGGGATACCTCCTCCGGAGTTAGTTATTCTGAGCTGTTATTGGGATGGTTGTTTAGTGAGAAGTTTAGGTTTTTAAAATTCATTCAAGTCTTAGTTTTTAAAGTATAGCTTTTGAATATTGCATATGTCAACGGACATGATTATGCAATCCTCAGACACTTTTAGGAGTATAAGAGTCTCTATTCTATAGACTTACTTTATTTATTGGCTTACTTTAAAAATTATTAGTATAAGGATTATATTGGATATTAATAGAGTACATGGATGTATTAAGCTCAATTTTGGAAGGTGTTGTATCTTTCTAATTTATCATAAATAAGAAAGATACATGTAAGGCCTATTACTTCTTTTTCCCTACAGGGGATGACTCTATTTTATTTTATTGAGCGTATTCCATTTTGCTCTATGTCCTTGGCCCTCCAGCCTTTTTACTATTCAGCTATGTCTGGGTCATTGGTACAGTATAAAAATGTTAAAAAATTTATAGTAATTTATATATTTTTTATACTTACCAATGACCCAGACGGGGATGGCCCTCCCAGGAGTTGGGAACTCTTGCCTCCCCGCTGAGTACATAGCGCTTACCAGGCACTGGTTATTAGAATGATTAATGGCGCCAATTTCGGAACGTCCTTGACACTGCGCATGCGCAGTAGGGGCGAAGTGTGGAGGGCCTTTCAGGACATGTTTTCTTTGGTTTTAGATGCAAATTTTGGGGATTGGGGGGCAAAATTTGTGTTTGGCCCTATATTTTAAGAGTTAGCACCAGCTATGTCTGGGTCATTGGTAAGTATAAAAAATATATAAATTACTATAAATTTTTTAACTTTCCTGACTCAGAATTGGAGTGTGAAAATTCATTCGCTCGATGTAGACGTTCTCTTGTCAGATCAAGTGAAACAAGAGATTCAGACTTGGGCAAACATTCAGTGGTTAACTCAAGGAGTTCCGCTGCAGTTGCCGGATCCGAGTTTTACCGTTATGACGGATGCCAGTCAAACAGGTTGGGGTGCATCATTAATCCCAACGGATTCGAGATGGCAGGGTCTTTGGGATCCGCAATTCCTGTGCAAGCACATAAACATCAAGGAAATGATGTCAATTTGGCTTGCGTTACGTCACTGGATGGACATTATTCACGATGCTCATGTCCAAATCCTATCCGACAATACGACAGTAGTGGCGTATATACAGAATCAGGGAGGCACTCATTCAGTTCCGTTGTTCAATCTAATGGAAAGAATCCTTCTGTTTGCGTTAGAACATCACGTTCTTCTTTCGGTCCGTCACATACCGGGTCGTCTGAATGTGCTAGCAGACTCCCTTTCACGAAAGGGTCGCTTGTTGCCGTCGGAGTGGACTCTCAAAGAACAAGTATTCAATCCGATTTGCTACCAATGGGAACGGCCAATGATAGACTTATTTGCGACACATCTCAACAATCAGTTGCAGACGTATGTGTCTCCGTGTCCGGATCCAAGAGCATTTGCAGTAGACGCTCTGTCGATCCCTTGGGACGGAATGATAGGATATGCGTATCCTTCAGCGCCGTTAATTCAACAAGTATTGCTAAAGATAAAACAATCTCAATGCAAGATTCTGTTGGTAGCATCTCTGTCGCCACAGAGACCGTGGATAAATCTACTCAGGTGTCTGTTGTGGGACCTACCGCGGAAGCTTCCTCCACGGGAGGATCTTCTTTCGCAGGGGAAATCGCGCCAACTCCATCACAACCCGCAAGGTCTCAACCTTCACGTTTTTCCGTTGTGCGGTCCTTCTTGCATGGCAAGCACTTTACAGGACGAGCAGTGGACGCGTTTTCTAACTGTAGGAGGACCTCCTCTTCGCTAAACTATGCGGCTAAGTGGAAGGTTTTTCGTCGTTGGTGTAGGGATCATTCTGTAGATATATTCGATCCCTCTATACCAGACATTGCAAACTTTCTAGTATACTTGTTTGACGAAATCAAACTGCAGCCTGTTACTATAAAGGGTTATAGATCTATGTTATCTGATACCTATGCACATCATGATAGTTTACAAATTGGATCTAATGTCTCTTTATCGGAGTTGGTTAGAAACTTTTCGATAAATAGACCCAGAACTCTTAGATTAATTCCTAAGTGGAATTTAGCTTGGGTTCTTCTTAAATTGACGGAAAAGCCATTTGAACCTCTTGGGACAGTAGATTTCAAATTCTTATCTTATAAGACAGTTTTTCTCTTAGCTTTCTCTTCTGCTAGAAGAGTCAGTGAGCTTCATGCACTATCGGTGGATGATTCTCATTATCGTAGTGTTGGGAACACTATCACCTTCACTACTAATGTGGGTTTTTTAGCTAAGAATCAGGCTCCTAATAAATATCCGGAACCTATTGTTATTAAGGCTCTTCCGTCTTCAGACGTGCGTAGGCCTTTACTCTGTCCTGTTAGAGCAATACGTATCTATAAACAGAGATCTCAGTTTATCAGAAAGGGACGGAAACGTTTCTTTCTGTCTTTGATGCCTAATAGAAAGGACATTTCAGTCCATTCTATTGCTAGATGGATTCAGTTAACTATCCGTACTGCTTATGAAGATTTATCTTCTTCTCAGCAGTCTGTGCTTATGATTTCTGCTCATGAAGTAAGAGCTCTTTCTACTTCCTGGGCTTATGCTAATAGTGTTGCTATTACAGATTTAATGAAGGCTGCTTATTGGTCTCAGCCATCCACATTTACGAATTTTTATCTCAGAAATATTGAGTCCATTTCTGGAGACCTGCATTGTTTAGGTCCGTTATCTGTTGCTCAGAATGTCGTCCACTAAACAGTTGCAACTATAGTTATGCAGGCTTTCTGTTCCGGCAGTGACTCCGTCCGGCTGCCCTCTTCGCTCTGGGCTATTTGACCCAGGGCAAGGGGAAGGGGGGGGGGGGGGGGTTCCCTTAGGTCACCTGCTTTATAGTCAAAAGCAAGGGAATGCCTCCTCCAAGTCAGTATTTCTGAGTCGCTTCCGGGATGGTTTTAAAGTGTAATATTAATGTTTAAATTCATTCATGTCTTATTTTTAAAGTGTAGCTCGGTGTGAAGCATTTGTATATGTCAAGTGTCAAACGGGCTTTAATATACAATACTCGGACACTTTTAAATGACTATAAAGAGTCTCAATTCTCTGGACTACTTTATTTATTGGCTTGCTTTAAAAATAATTAGTATAAGGGTTATACTGGATGTTAATAGAGAACATGAATGTTATTGTGCTCAATTATTAAGGGTAGTGTATCTTTCTAATTTAATATTAAATAAGAAAGATACATGTAAAGCCTAATACTCCTTTTCTCCTTAAGGGGTTACCTCTTTACTATATAGTTGAGCTTATTGGATTTTCCTCTATGTCCTAGGCCCTCCAGCCTGTTTACTATTCAGCTAAGTCTGGGTCATTGGTACAGTATAAAAATGTTAAAAAATTTATAGTAATTTATATATTTTTTATACTTACCAATGACCCAGACGGGGATGGCCCTCCCTGGAGTTGGGAACTCTTGCCTCCCCGCTGAGTACATAGCGCTGACCAGGCACTGCCAGTAAGAATTATAATTGGCGCCAATTTCGGGACGTCTGCGTCACTGCGCATGCGCAGTAGAGGCGTAGTATGGAGGTCCTTTAGGACATGATTTCTTTTTGTTTTGGATGCAAATTTTGGGGATTGGGGGGCAAAATTTGTGTTTGGCCCTGGTTTTGTTAGAGTTAGCACCAGCTAAGTCTGGGTCATTGGTAAGTATAAAAAATATATAAATTACTATAAATTTTTTAACTTTTTCAGCTGCTGAATTTGCATATTACGTGGGTGGATGTGGCTGCAAAATATATTATTTTAAATATCATTTTTTTTAATTTTTCAAAAGATTTCAACAAAACCATATCATGTGACCCTCATTGGAATGATCTCGACGAGCTCGTTCCAAAGAGGGGTCACATGATATGGTTTTGTTGAAATGTTTTGAAAAATAGTATTTTTTCAGCTGCTGAATATGCATGTTACGTGGGCGGATGTGGCTGATTCGTTGGGTAAAGGGTTAATGCTGTAACTCCTATCGATGGCATTTGATGATGTAACGCTGTAATTGTAGTCACAGTGTAACAGCATTCACATCATCAAACAACAGAAGCCAAGTACAGAAATTATTAATACTGTATCAACTTTCCAATATGACTTCTTGTTTCTTACCAATACACTGTAATAACTAAAATATACTCTAAGTATTCAATTTGCATTACAGTGAAGCCCACTTAATTGGATATCTCTTAATTGTATATCCCTGTTAATTGAATATAATTTTCAAACACAAAACCATTTAGCATATCTTCAGTACAAATTTGATCTGTTAATTGCATATGGGTTGTAGAGTAAACTCCTGTTAATTGTATATAAATTTTTGTAATATGTCTGAAAAATTACTGTGACACGCACCAAATTCCCCTTATTTGTCAACCTTTTTGACCTCACTACATCCAATACAGGCATTTATTCTATTATTATCTATGAGCTCTGTCAAACAAGATATAATAGAATAAATGCTCAGTTTACCTCCAGAACACAGGAAACTGACCAAATCCCTGTTAATTGTATACTCCTGTTAATTGAATAAATTTCACTTGCAAAATGGATATTCAATTAAGAAGATTCTACTGTACTGTATCAACTTTCCAATATGAGTTCTTGTTTCTTACCAATAATAACTAAAATATACTCTAAATATTCAATTTGTATTACCACAAAAAAATGGGTCACATAATATGGTTTTGTTGAAATTTTTTATAAAAATAATATTTTTTCAACTGCTGAATTTGCATATTACGCGGATGATTCGTTAGGCAAAGGGTTAACCCTGTACCCAATTCACAGGATATCAAAATTTATTATTATTTTTTTAAATTTAAAAAAACAATATTAACAAAACCTTATCATGTAAGCTCAACTCGATCGGTCCAACAAGGAATCGCATGATAATGATATTTTTATACTGTACCAATGACCCAGACATAGCTGGTGCTAACTCTTAAAATATAGGGCCAAACACAAATTTTGCCCCCCAATCCCCAAAATTTGCATCTAAAACTAAAGAAAACATGTCCTGAAAGGCCCTCCACACTTCGCCCCTACTGCGCATGCGCAGTGTCAAGGACGTTCCGAAATTGGCGCCATTTATCATTCTAAGTTTGGCCCTTCATCAGTTAACATCTGACTGATCTTTGTGCTTTTAAATCTCAGTTTAAATGATGCCAGACACATAAATATTAGTGAAATGGTGATTCTAAGGAGGATAGAAAAGGAGGAGAGGAAAAGAATGTGTGACAGAATATTATCAGGGCTGTAACTTAAAATTTTTTAATGAAATTATGTTAAGTTACCTATTTTCAAGGCAGCAGCCATTTTGTTGTCATTCTGATTATTTAGTTACACTGTTTTTTCAAGTGTTTTCCTCTCTCCCTGTCCTTTAAGTTCCCCCTTGCTATTCTCCCATGCTTTTGGCATAGTTTCTGTAATTATTATTACTAAAATTTCTTGGGAGTTTTAGCTGAATAACAGAATGAATTCTGTTCTTTCCCCATGTTTACGTCTTCACCTACGGGTGGTTAGGCGTTGTGTTCTGCATCTACCATCTGATGTTCTGCAGTTTCTTCCCTGGAAGTCTCTGTTTTGCATCAGATAGTGTATTTTTGGTAACTGATTTCGGGCCTGGGTGCCTGGAGTCTTATTTTAGTGTTTTTACACTCATTGTTTACATTTACAACAGCCCTCTGTGTGAGGGGGGGATTTCTAAATAATAATATCTTTATGTTATTTTTATCATAACTAGATACATTATTATTGTTCGTAAGTGTTGAATAAATTGTTTAAAATATTTTTAAAATTTTTGTCCACACTTAGGCTTGGGATCCATTGGGGCTCAACGTTACTTTTCAGAAACTTGGGCTGTTCTGAAAAAATATTTTTTCAAAATATTTTGATTTCAATTATTTTTTCTATATTAATGGATCATATTATTATTATGTATTTTTGATTGCCAGGGGTTAGTGCGAGTACCAGGACTTGTTTTCTTTTCACATTGAAAGGATCTTGATCAATTGTTTTAAGAGGAAGTCTTCCTCTGACCTTATTATCATTCTATATGTGGTCAGCGTACTCGCATTAACTCCTGTTCTGTATCGTATGATTTCGATGACAATATGGGAAGCGTCTGTCACGGTATGTTGTTGGGGATTTGGACACTCCGGTCCTTTCCCCGCAGGGTCACTCTACTTTATCAATTTCTATTTCAGACGATCAAGATTAGGGTGATGTATCTGTGATGTCTTCCAACAGTGTGCCTCCGTCGTCACAATTAATGAAGGGCTAGCGGAAAAGTGCTCATGTAATACGCCAATTGCCTAAGAGGACCCTAGTAGGTTCGACGGCCTTTGACGTCCGCTAGCTCGCCCGGTGTAGCGTCCATTCACCGAATGGTTCGGCAGCCGGGTTCGTCCGTTGCGGTCTAGAAGGAAGTTTGGGGTGATGCGAGCACTATAAAATTAACTTAATGCACACCCAGTGACGGCGGATCGGAGGGAGAACGGAGGAAGCCTTTTAGTCCGGTTCATAGCTCGTTCCGGTCCATCCGGACGGCAAGCGAGAGAGGCCCCTCTCTCGTTCAACAACATCTGGCCCCAGATGTTGTGGTACAA
Source organism: Pictodentalium vernedei (assembly GCA_031216915.1). Taxonomy (NCBI): domain Eukaryota; kingdom Metazoa; phylum Mollusca; class Scaphopoda; order Dentaliida; family Dentaliidae; genus Pictodentalium; species Pictodentalium vernedei. The sequence goes on from CM062291.1 coordinate 468,036,929, forward strand.
ATGTGTCGCTAGCGGAGCATACGTCCGTCGCGCGGGACGCTCCGTTGTATAGGCAGTCCGCTGAGACTGCTAAGGCTTCCTCTTCTCGTCAGCGCACACGACCGCACCTTGGCTGCGTGACCGCCGATATATTACCAGCTTCGCCGATCAAGGATTCTTCGGCGACCAGGTCACACCATCCGGCAGCCAGGGATTCGAGACCGATGGACTCCGGACGTTCGCATAGGAAAAGTATGCGGGAGCCATCTGATGCGGAGCTGTCCTCGGCGAAGCAGCTATAGACTGCGCCTCCGCAGGTCTCGACGCCAGACATTCTTGTGCACATAGCACAGCTTATCGCAGCATCCCAGCAGCCGACAGAAACGGTGTCGGATCGAGAATTATCCGACAGCGCTGGGTCGGTAGCCGAGGACTCGAGGCCTGCAGACTCCGGACGTTCGCATAGGAAGAGTGCGGGAGTCAACGTACACGGAGCTTCCAGCGGCAATGCATCGTAAGTCCGCTACTGCACAGGCCTCGGGAACGGACGTGCTTTCCTTAATAGCACAGTTTATCGCAGCATCCCAGCATCAACTGAATCTGTCGCATATATTTTATCCGACGATGCTGGGTCGGGACGCTCCGCGGAAGCGGGTACGGACGTCCGAAAGTTTCATCCGGTCCGACGGGATACCGAAAGGGATTCGGAGGATTTCAAGCTTTCCCTTTCGGAACAACATATGCTGCGATGCCGGATAAGAAACTGATAGCGTCGGTGGACTTAGAAATTTTTGGTTCGGTTCAGGGACATCGTCCCTCAGTTCCGACATAGTCCAATAATGTCACACAACTTTCGAATTATTGAACGACACTATATATATTATTATTTTATGCTTGCTATCCAAGCATTTCTGGTTTCTTGTTCGAAGAGTTATGGAGATGTCTTTCAAAAGTGTGCCTCTGTCGTCATAGTTAATGAAGAGTTAGCGGCAATAAGTGCTCATGGAATATGTCTATCACTTACGGAGTGACATTCGCTAGCTCACCCGGTGTAGCGTACATTCATCGAATGGTTCGGCTGCCGGGTTCGTCCGTTGCGGTCTAGGAAGGAGATTTGGGTGATGCGAGCACTTTAATTACTTTAGTACTCACCCAGTGACGGCAGATTGAGGACAGATCGGAGGAAGCCAACAACATAGGGGACCGCATGTTGTGGTTCAGATATTTTACATTCGGAGCATATGTCCGTTGCTCGGGACGCTCCGTTATATTGACAGTCCGAGAGACTGTCTTTAATGCTTCCTCATCCTCACAGCAGGGCACACGACCGCACATTGGCTACGTGACCTCGAGTATCCGATCAGTTTCGGCATTCAGTGATTCCACGGCGAATAGGTTGCGCCATCCGGTAGCCAAGGGACACGAGGCCTATACACTCCGTTCGCTCGCATATTGGAAGTATGCACGGGGTAACGATCTCGGAGCTTCCTGCGGCAATGCATCGTAAGACCGCTTCTCCTCAGGCCTCAGTGACGGACGTGCTATCCGAGTTAGCACAGTTGTTTCGCAGCATCCCAGCAATTGACAGTTTCTCGGTCGAATCAGGAATTATCCGACGGCGCTGGGTCGGTGCGGTCCGCGGTTGCATCAGCTACGGACGACCGAACGCTTTATAGGGTCCGACAGGATGGCGAAAGGGATTCGAAAGATTTCGAGTTTTCCCTTTAGTAGTTTCGGAAGATGCCTTTCATATCTTCTGGCATTTCTTCCAGTAATTATTTTTCGGACTTCATTGCTGCGATCTTGGATAAGAGACTTATAGCGTCATTGGACTCGGATTTTTCGATCGGTACAGGAACATTGTCCCTGACTTACCGACGCAGTCCAATATTGTCATTACAACATGTGTTTTATTTTTCGACGCTATATATTTATATATATATACAAGCCTGCTACTAAGCATGATAGTTTAGTTTCTTGTCCGCGTGGCTCATTTCTGCCATTTTATCATTTTTACAAATAGTTTATTTTGGCAGAGCAGGGCATACCGAGAGTTCATATGCGTCTAGACGGTGTGATTAAAGACTGCATATATTCTTTTTCGCCGTTTATGTCTTTTCCAATTTCAATGTTGGGAACGACATTATGTATAGTAGACTTAACTTAGACGCTTTATTATACGTAATCCGCCTTACTGAGGCGTTATCATTACGTCTTCAAGAAAAGATTTACGGGATATTATTCCCAATGTAATTTCTTTTGAGGGCAGTAGTTTGTTCACGTATAACTCCGCCCTTCAGTGGCTGATTGGAGTTGGTTAGACGTGACGCAGCCCTAGCTACATCCACGCGTGGATAGTAAGGTTAAGAACTCTCTCAGAGTCGCTTCGTTCTCGGAGGAGCTTCTCTTCGACGGCAACTTTCCGGCAATCCATGAATTGCTCGATTTATACATTCTCTTGTCTATCTAGTGTTACAAGAGATTCAGACTGGGGCAAACATTCGGTGGTTGACTCAGAGAGTACCGCCGCAGTTGCCGGACCCGAGTGTGGCTGTTATGACGGTTGCCAGTCAAACAGATTGGGATATATACTGATCCCTACGGATTCGAAGTGCCAGGGTCTTTGGGTTCCACAGTCTTTTAGCTATCAGTTTAACTTCCGCGGAATAATGTTTTTTAGGCTTGCTTATGTCATTGCATGAACATTATTCAGAAATGCATGCCCAAATTCCTGTCCTTTAATTCGACAGTAGTGGCGTATCTCCGGAACCAGGGAGGCACTCTTTCGTTTCCGTTATTCAATTTAATGGAAAGAATCCGTCTGTTGGTTATACTACACCAAGTTCAGTTTTGGTCCGTCATATTCTGGGTCGTCTGATTGTTTTATCGGACTCCCGTTCTCTTACGGGTCGCTTGTTGCTGTCAGAATGGACTCTCAACAAACAAGTATTCAATCAGATTTGCTATCTATGGGAGCGCCCAATGATGTTTTATTTATGACACAGCTTGCTAATCAATTGCAGACGTATGTGTTGGCTTGTCCAGATCTCTGAGCTAATACTGTTAACGCTCTATTGATCTATAGGACGGAATGATAGGATACGCGTATCCTCCGGCGCTGTTGTTTTAGCAGGTATTGCTAAGATAGACAACCACAATACATTTCTGTTGATAGCATCTCTATCTTCACAGAGATCATGAGTAATTTACTCTCTTGTCTACTGTGGATCTTAACGTGAAATCTTCCTCTATGTGAGGATCTTTTTTCACTGGGTAAATCGTGTCATCTTTTTCACAACCAGCAAGGTCGCAACCTTCATGTATTCCGTTGTGTGGTCCGTATTGCATTGTAAGCACTGTACTGGACGAGCTTTGGATGCGATTTCTTACTATAGGAGATCCTCTTCTTCGCTATTCTATGCGACTAAAGTGGAGGCTCTTCCGTCGTGGTGTAGGGATCATTATGTTCATATTGTTGATCCCTCCATACTACTCATTCCTATTTTTTAGTATACTTGTTTCACAAGATCTACTGCAGCCTGTTATTATTTAGGTTATAGGTTTATGTTACCTCATACCTATGCACTCTACGATAGTTTACAATTGAGTCTTTTGTCTCTTTATCTAAGTCAGTTAGTAACTTTTTGATAAATAGACTTAGAATCTTTAGATTAAATTCCTATACGGATTTTAACTTCGGTTCTTATTTAGCTAAGTAATCATTTGAGCCTCTGGAAACAGTAGTTTTCAAATTCTGACCTTTTAGACAGTAATTCTGTTGGTTTCTCTTTTACTGTAGAGTCAGTGAGTTTCATGCACTATCGATGGATGATTTTCACTTTCATAGTTTCGGAATCAATACTTCCGTTACTATTTAGGTTGGATTGTTGCATAAGAGTTAGGCTCCTATTATCCGGAACCTATTATTTTAAGGTCCTTCCGTCTTCGTATGGGCATAGGCCTTTACTCTTTCCGGGTACAGTTTATGTATTTATAAACAGATATTTGTTTATTACAAGGGCGTAAGCTTCTCCTGTCTTTGATGTCTAGTAGAAGGACGTTACGCTCCTCTTTATTGTTAATGGATTCTATTAACTAGCGTACTGCTTATGGTATATCATTGACTTAGCAGTTGTGCTTAAGATTTCGGCTCATGAAGTAAGAGTTCTTCTACTTCTTGGGCTTACATTAATAGTGTTGCTATTATAGATTTTTGAAGGCTGCTCATTGCGCTCAGCCATCCACATTCATGAATTTTATCTCAGAAATATCGAGTCCATTTCTGGAGGCCTCTATTGTTAGGTCTATTATCTACTGCTCAGAATGTCATTCACTTAACAGTTGCTACTATAGCTAGGTAGGCTGTCTGTTTCGGCAGTGTCTCCGTTCGGCTGCCCTCTTCGCTCTGGGCTATTTGACCCAGGGCAAGAAAAAGGGGGGGGGGGGAGGGTGTTCCCTTGGGTCACCTGTTTTTACTATGAAAACAAGGGGATACCTCCTCCGGAGGTAGTAATTCTGAGCTGTTATTGGGATGGTTGTTTAGTGAGAAGTTTAAGTTTATAAAATTCATTCAAGTCTTAGTTTTTAAAGTATAGCTTTTGAATATTGCATATGTCAACGGACATGATTATGCAATTCTCAGACACTTTTAGGAGTATAAGAGTCTCTATTCTCTAGACTTACTTTATTATTGGCTTACTTTAAAAATTATTAGTATAAGGATTATTGGATATTAATAGAGTACATGGATGTATGAAGCTCAATTTTTGGAAGGTGTTGTATCTTTCTAATTTATCATAAATAAGAAAGATACATGTAAGGCCTATTACTTCTTTTCCCTACAGGGGATGACTCTATTTTATTTTATTGAGCGTATTCCATTTTGCTCTATGTCCTTGGCCCTCCAGCCTTTTTACTATTCAGCTATGTCTGGGTCATTGGTACAGTATAAAAATGTTAAAAAATTTATAGTAATTTATATATTTTTTATACTTACCAATGACCCAGACGGGGATGGCCCTCCCAGGAGTTGGGAACTCTTGCCTCCCCGCTGAGTACATAGCGCTTACCAGGCACTGGTTATTAGAATGATAAATGGCGCCAATTTCGGAACGTCCTTGACACTGCGCATGCGCAGTAGGGGCGAAGTGTGGAGGGCCTTTCAGGACATGTTTTCTTTAGTTTTAGATGCAAATTTTGGGGATTGGGGGGCAAAATTTGTGTTTGGCCCTATAGCGGGGGAGGAATTCGTCACATACAGGTGAATTGTGCACTTGGTGATACCTTCTTGAAATTTGGCACACTGTTAGTGTAGGCTATGAGGTTCTCAAAAACGATCGGCTACAAGTTGACACCGACCGGTGGCGACCAGTAGCGGCACAATCCAAAATGGCCGCCAGCGGCTGAAGGGAACCTCCTTTTCGACGGTCTACCGACTATACATCCGATTGTAAGGGCGCGAAAGTGAACTCTGATCCACGCACGTGTTGGAAACAGACGTGGGAGATGATGTAGAATAAAACGAGATTCTCTATACGGACGCATCAATTTCTTGGAACTTGAAAAGAGCGTTGTTTCTCCGGGATCAGCGTCATTCAGGCAAACCTGAATGACGCTGATCCCGGAGAAACAACGCTCTTTATGAAGCAGTCTCTTTGCCATACAATCTCTTGTTTGGCGTAATTCCGCAAGCAATTCTGATTTGTCTGTCGAAATTAATTCGAGAACGCGATTGTTCACAAAAATCATTCACAGAATGAGTGAGAATCCTCTTCGTGTACGGACTAGTACTGACTGGGAACGTTGTTGCTTTTGCCAGCAAGACAGTTCCAAGAAATTGATGCGTCCGTATAGAGAATCTCGTTTTCATGACGCCTATAAAGCTATTGAGGAAGACATAACGCGCTTCCTAGATAATGGCGTTGAGCTTCCATATAATTTGACCATTGATTGTTTGATGAGAGAGAGTGATGAGTGTATGTCGATGTCACTGTTGACGAATAAGGCAATATATCATAAGACATGCCGTGACAGTATTCGGACTCACATCGTACAGCGCGTGCTACACAAGCGAGAGCGAAATGAGGCAGTGGCATCCTGCTCCACGCTGAGTCCTAAAAGAACACGGACAAGTTTTGAATCTGGCTGTGACAGGAAACTGCCCCAGTGTGTTTATTGTCACAAACGCGAAGGTGACAGCAGTGAGCCTATTTGCAGATCAATGTCTGATAACAATAAACTCAAAATTATGGCAAAGGAAGCCGAGAACTGGGTTGTTTTTTCTCGGGTCAATGCAGCATTTGATTCCGCTGCTAGTGATCTTTACTATCACAAAACCTGTTATTGTAAGCTTGCCAATGAAGCACGAGCGGCTAAATCTAAAAAGTCGAAGAACGCCGAACATTCCGCGTCAGGCCTGCCCTATGACCCTCTCGTTATGGCAGAGCTCATAACATTTGTTGAACACAACGATTCCGCGATGAAGCTTGTCGATCTCAAGAATCTGTACAGTCGGAGGTTGAAGCAAGTCGGTTCTGATTGGTTTAGTGAAGAAATACATTCCACTCGATTCAAAGAACATTTGTTGCAGAAATTGGGCGATGGCTGGGACGCCTTCACACAGGGTAGAGATGTGTTTATTTCAAGTAGGTTTCGAGTTGGCTCCTTGTTGTCCGAATCTTTAACTCGTATAGTGTCTGAGGAAGAGGCAAAAAAGATAGTTGATGTGGGTCTTCTTCTGCGTAAACACATACTCATATCTCAAGCTCCTTTCACGGGATCATTTTCATCTTATTGCTTGAGCGAGCCTGTACCCAACTCACTCCTGACTCTTCTTAGAGTTCTACTTGAGGGCACATGTAGTATACAGAACTTAGGCGATGATGAGACTGTTAATGCCAAGACTCGAGTGGCTTGTACTATTTCACAGATGTTGATCAGCAATTCAGCGAAACGCTCCGAACATGCACAAAATGTTCACCAGAGACGTGACAGAGAAACTCCAATGCCTCTTTATGTGGGTTTGAAGTTGCATGCCCATGATCGTATGAAAAATCTTATCAGAGATTTTCATCAAATGGGACTCTCTGTCTCTTATGATCGCGTAATGGATGTTCGCAGGAGTTTCGCGAGAGCTGTTTCACTGCGGTTCAAGAACGAAGGTGTTGTAGTCCCAGCTAACTGCAAACGTAATGTTTTCTCGATAGGAACCACTGATAACATTGATGTATCTGGTAGATCTGATATGCATGGTACGTCCATCACACTCATTGGTCAACTGAGCAGGGACAATGTGGGTACTGATCCCCCACCACTGAGTTTAGATGTTCCAGAAGACACACAAATTGAACTCCCAGACGACTATGCATTTGTTCCTTTCGTTGAAGACTTTGGTGGGGACATCAGGCTTGAATCTCCAGATGAATGTAATGTACGGCCCAATGAATATGCAGATTTGAACGTGGGAGAGAATGACTGGTTGTCTCATGTGTCACAGATCAGCAATAAAGGGAAGGTTGATGGCAGCTGGCAGCTTGATGAAGTCCCTGTGACCTTTTCAGGCTTCTTTTCAAAACATGAAGATCAAGACAATGTCAAACCTCGTGCAGTTATTGGGGTATTCCCTGTTTTCAGTGAGCAGAAAGCGGACTCACTCAGTATGCAGAAGCATGCTATGTATGTGGTCAGGGAAGCTACTGCTTTCGTAAACCCCGGCCAGATACCTGTCATTGAAGGTGACTGTCCGTTGTATGCCAGGCAGAAAAAATGTCAATGGCTGTTCCCAGAGGAGATAGGTGAGGATCGAATGGTGTGTATGATTGGATTCCTGCATCTTGAAATGTGCACCCAAGAAGCTGGTGGTAAGCTTATGGGTGGTTCTGGTTGGGAGCGAATGTTTCACCTCGCAAAGATATTCACACCCGGTGTAGCATCATCCCTACTTGGTGGGAAACATGTCAAGAGGACGCGACAGGCATATCTTCTCACTCTAGCTTGGCTTGAGATCCTCAGAAAGAATGCTTATGAGATTTACTGTCAGCAGACTGGGCCCCATGAGTCATTTGAAATGTGGGAACAGAGGATTCTTTCACAATCTCCAACTGCGCGCTATTGGGGTGAAATCGTTCGGAACTTTCTCTTGACAAGCTGTCAATTCGTTCGGAACCAACGAATCGGTAACTGGCCTGGTACACTGTGTTCTATCGATGAGTTGTGCAGTTACTTTTTTGCCCTAGGACATACAAATTATTGTCGGTGGGTCCCCGTATTTCTGAGAGACATGTCTCAGCTACCCAGGCGGCATCCTTCAATCCACAACAAATTCATGGAAGGCCATTTTGTGGTCCAGCGTAGTGAGAGGAAGTTCAGTATGATGGGTTTAGATCAGAGCCAAGAACATAGTATCCAACTACTCAAAGAAGACAGTGGTCCAAAAGGTCTCTATGGCCAGGCTGAAGAGAAAGTCGTTATTGAGCTTTCAAGGTCAGAAGTTCTGCGTGTTATAGATGAGTATGAATATGCAAGTTTCCACACAACATCATCAGATAACACGGAACACCCGGAAAGTTCGGTATCAGAGCAGAAAAAATTTCTGAATCAATTGAAATCTCTCCTCGATCTGGTGAATCAGGGACTCATTATCAACCCTTATGATGAAACTAGTGGTCAGCTGGTGACATTAGATACTGGTGAATATATGGACCCCGAAGTTAGTAAGAGTTTACGGTCATTACCCGAAAGGGGCAAGCATTTATATTCCACTTTCTTGAAGGAAAGGCTTGTGGAATGCACCGTACCCCTGAATGATGTTATTCCCAAGGCAAATATATATACCTTCCTTAACCCACCCCCAGCCAACCTGGACAAAGGCCGAGACAAACTCATGTCAAGTAAAGCAACTGCCGCAATAGTTACCCAGATGTTCGTTTCACTGCAAGCCCGGCCTGATTCAAACATGGATGAGTTTTTCATGCACGAGAATGCACGTGATCCGCCAGCATTATCCGATAGAGGTAAGCTACGGAGTGGGACAAAATCTCAAATTCTCAATTGTTTACCAGCTATTCCTGCACAAGGGAAGAATTCAGCAGCTAGACAAGCTTCAGTTGTCATCTTGGATATGCCTGCTGTAGTCCATGTAATCAAACCACAGAAAGCGGATCTGTTTGGAGAATATGCTCGATTGCAATTATTGCCATACATCGAATCTCTGATTAACACGAACACCACAAGGGTTGATGCGATCTATGACTGTTACCCCGAAGGCAGTTTGAAGAATCAGACGCGAGCAAAACGCCTCGGTGAGACAGCAGTTAGGTTGATACGGGTGTCCGAGAACGTCCCTTTACCTAAAGGGAAGAATTGGCAGGCATTCTTGAAAGTTAGTGAGAATAAAGACGAATTTTTCAAGTTCCTGTCTGCTGAACTGCTGAAATTAACATCAACATCCGAGTACCAGTTGTTAACGACATCAGGAGAATATGTACTATGCAATAAGGATGTTAGCTTATGTGACATATCTCCATCGAACCACGAGGAAGCAGACACGCGCATGATGCTTCATCTCAACCATGCAGTCTCACAAGGTCACAAAATAGCTTTTCTTCGCACGGTTGATTCTGATGTCGTCATTCTGTCTTTGCACCATTTCGCAACATTCCGTGACCTTGGACTCAGTGAGCTGTGGATTGGGTTTGGAATTGGAAAGGCATATAAAGATATGCCAATTCATGAGATAGCTTCACAACTTGGACCTGATTACTGTAAGGCCCTGACTTTCTTCCACGCCTTCACAGGTTGTGATGTAACATCCAGCATGCTCGGCATTGGGAAGAAGACAGGATGGAATGCATGGATGAATTTTCCCGCATCAACTGAAATGATGATAGAATTGACTGAGAATCCGCAAGTCTTTTCAGAGGATTCCCCTCATATGCAGCATATCGAAAAACTCACCATACAGATGTACAGTAACAGTTGTGTCAGTACACGTGTCAATGATGCGAGACGGCATATGTTCACACATGGCCTTAAGTCTATGGAAAACATCCCGCCCACCAAAGCAGCTCTGTATCAACATGTAAAAAGGGTAATTCTTGTGTCATCTTTCATTTGGCATCGTGCTCTGCAGAAACACTTATGTGTGCCAGACCCATCACAGTACGGATGGGAGTGGAATCCACGTCTCAATATTCTGGTCCCATTTTGGACTCACCTAGGAGACGCAAGTGCTGCATGTGCACTGATGCTCCACTGTAGTTGTGCCAAGGCCTGCAAGGGCAATTGCAAATGCTTGAAAGCTGGATTAAGGTGCACACCTTTGTGTAAGTGTGAAGGTGGCTGTTGTAACAATATTGAGTAGTATACTGTCATGTTAGGACCAGTCATCTCCTATTCTGGTATTTTTTTTTCCATTTTCGGCCAGTTAACACATGTCATGTTTCTAGTTGAGTTGATTTTGCTAACAAATGTTCATCCCATGTGGCTTGCTACATTGTCCGGGGTATAGGAATACAGTTTTAGATTTCGGAAAATAGTCTGTTATTTACTGCACAAGACGGTGTTAATTCATGCATAGCATGATACAATATCCCCAACTATTTTGCCTCTGTACAACAGTTGATACCTTCGTTCACCCGTGTGTTCATCTATGGTATCCTTGTCTTTCTCTGGCCATAGGCCACATGTGACTAGTCAGTTCCTACTCCATAGCAAATCAACTTGGAAATCCTTCATCTTGTAGCGCACTCATGTCTCAATGAATCCATACCTGAGTTGATCTAATAAATCTAACGTAAGGTATCAAATTGCCATACCGGATCATATTTCGATAAGTTATTCGCTAAAACATTTCGACCACTCATCGACATCAAAGGTCATGTTTTGGCTCCCAGTGGTGGCTATATCTCTATATCCCTGGTAAAGTAGCATACCATGAGGGATGGGCATTAAGTGTCGGCAACATTAATCCTGACTTGGAACACACCACATCTTAACTGGCCGAAAATGAAGAATACTACTTGTAGTCAAAAAATATTCCTGTACCTCGAATGACTGCAAACATACACTCACCCCTTCTAGTCCCATTTTGCCAATGTTCTATACTGGCAAGATAACATTGTATAATTAACAACGGGAACTAATGCATCCCGAGTTCATTCCAGCACTGCCCTTGCTGGCAGACGTGTCGCTATGGTGTTGAGATTGAACCAGAACTCCTCTAGAAATTTGATAGTTTTATTTTCTTAGAAAATAAATCTATCGAAAATGCCGGAAGTTGAGAATAGACTGTCACTTTAATTGGATTATCAAATGTCCAAGTATCCCCACTGCTGCATACTATCGAGTACCCTTGTTCATGTGTTGACAGGAATCTCTCATACCATGTTCATTTGACCATTGCATTCCCGAGAAACATTCAACACTAATTTATCTACGGACGGACGATCATACTGACAGTCAGACACACAGACGCACACATCGACGGAAATTCTGATCCCATTATCCATTAATCTTCCCCCCAACTTGTTCCAAGGGCTTCACTCCATCATTCACATCAATTACAGCACATGTATGGTGTTAGGTTTGGAGCTTCAGTTGTGCGATCGGCGAAAATAGCTTTTTTTCGATCCGCTTGGCGGCCATTTTGGATTTCGCTGCTAGTGGTGGCTAGAGGATGGTGCCAACTTGTAGCCGATCGATTTTGAAATCTCTGATGCCTACCCTTACATCATGCCAAATTTCAGGAAGGTATCACCAAGTGCACAATTCTAGCGAATTCCTCCCCCGCTACTATATTTTAAGAGTTAGCACCAGCTATGTCTGGGTCATTGGTAAGTATAAAAAATATATAAATTACTATAAATTTTTTAACTTTGTTGAAATTTTTGAAAAATATATATTTTTTCAACTGCTTAATTCTGAAAATAACGTGGGCAGATGCAGTCAAATTGTTAGGTAAAGGGTTAATAGAAATCCATCACTGTTTTAATTTTATTTCCATAGCAAGTAAAAGACGAATTGAGCGAACCCCTAGATCAGCTGTTGAGAAAACCGAGAAGAAAAGCAGTGCAGTCTGTAACATTCAGTGAAAACAACTGCAGTGGTGATATCATCTGGACAAATATTAGATCACACAACGCTGTGCCTCGGAATTCCTATGTCCTGTGCATCAGAGAGTACATATACATGTGAGTGACAAGAATATGGAAATGATGTGGAGGCTGAGTACTGATAAAACATGGAAAGGATTAGATAAGGTGGCATCAGTAAAAATGAAACAAGCTTAGGCCACACAAAGTAGATCTTCTGTTTCTCAGGCCATTATTTGTGAAATTGCATGCGGGCGAGCGGTTTTTTATTTTATTTTTTATTTCAGTAATTACATTTTTGCCATCAAAAGTTAATGTTCTTGGTTCAAGTTTTAGGCCTCATAATCTACAGAATAGCATGGGTGGTGGTGTATTTCATCCCTTGAGTGCAAGAAGACTTTGCAATGCTAAAGCATTGCAAAGCCTTCTTGCACTCAAGGGACAAATTCATCAATTTTTTCAACTTGGGTAAAATATCAGACATAAACCATTTAATTTTAATTTTTTTTAAGTTTAAATTGGTTATAAAAAGAGAGCATGCGGCAGCCAAAAGGACCATGCGGGAGGGCCTGAGAACAGATTTTTTATTTTTTTAGGCCTTATTGTATTAATATAAACAGGGTTCCCACAGGACCTTGGATTCAAGGAATGAGCTGGAATTTGACTAAAGGTCATTTAAGGCCTCAAAATCCTGGAAAATATATCGGGAGGTCTTGAAAAGCCTTGAATATTCATGAAATAAAAATACTGACAAAGAACTTAACCCTTTACCCAACGTAACGGCCAAAACCGGCCAGCGCTATTCACAAAAATCGCCAATTAATTTTCATTATTTTTTTCATTTTTTGTCTCAAAAACATAGGTTACGACCCCTCATTGGAACGAGCTCGACGAGCTCGTTCCAATGAGGGGTCATAACCTAGGTTTTTGAGACAAAAAATGAAAAATATTAGTTATTCAAGAATTTTGTTTGCAAGTGTCGTCTGCTTTTCATGTTAGGTAAAGGGTTAATCATAACTATATAGCTTTACATGGCAGAGTTTGTAAAGGTGTAGTCCTAAGGAGGACTTTCTGATCATTACCCCCCTCCTCCCACTTCGCTTATAGAGAAGTGGGAGGAGGGGTAATGACCAGAGGTCCTAGTTAGGTAAATCCTTGAATTTGGCTATTGCAAGGCCTTGAAATATGCTGCAATATATCGAAAAATGGCCAAAAATAGCCTTGAATTTTGTCAGTCCCTGCCTGCAGGAACCCTGTATGAATGATATAAATTGTTAGAAATTTGAAATGAAGATGAAAGTTTACTGATTATTCAGGATCAAGGATGAATAGCCTTTGGAATTTCTACCAAATAAATATACATTATCATGACCATGTGTATGTCCTGTAATTTGTATCAGATTCGAGGTCGTGTTTACAATCAGATCGTAATGAGCCCATCAGGGCGAGTTGTGATCCGATTGTAAACACGACCGAGAATCTGATACAAATTACAGCACATGCATTTGGTAATGATAACACATTTATCTAACAATCCCGTTACATGAAGCCCATTTCCCCCGTTTTTCAGTTTAAATTGGATTGGAATTGGTCAAAGTTTTGAATTTCATATTTTATTGCGTAATAACAATGCATATAATGATATTATTTGTCATAGCGGGGTGTTTACCAGAAGTTGAATCTATATGATACGGAATCAGAATGAGTCGTCCATATGATATGAAATCGGAACACATTATGTGATACGTACCGTTTCTCGTGGTTTTCAGGCCAAAATCTATATGATTGTTAGATAAATATTGTTACTTATTCCCCACAACTCGGAAGGCCTTTACACACTCTGAGCTTTGTGTAAGATGTAGAGGAGTGATAATTTATGGGGGTTTTAACCCTTACGGGCCTGGACAAGTGTCCTGAATTCCCACCAGCCCACGGCTTATATACGTCCAGTGGCTAAGCAGTGTTTTCTAGTCAAGTCTTGGCTGCCTCAATAGGCAGCCAAGACTTGACTATAAACCACTGCCTTCCTAATTTGTTGTCAACACAACATCCAAATAATAGCATGGTAAAGGCACCTGTTCTGAGGTGGTAAAGGACGGAAATAAGTCTTTAAGGGTTATGTCTCAGTTAAAATTAATAATTTTGGTAGAGAGCATGACCTCCTGTTTGTGAAGGACAACAAAATTCAACCAAGTCCAATATGTGAAGTAGAATAAGCAGTTACTGGCTATAACTTATAATACAATGATGTTTTAACCCTTTGAACTCTAGTGGTATCTTCCATGCCAGTTCAATGGCAGCAATTAGAAGAGTCCATATTCATTATTTGGGGTAAACCAATCAATATTTTCAACATGCAGACCCAAGGCTGCACGTTGATAATATTGATTGGTCTACCACACACATTTAATGAACAGCCATCATATTTAATGACCTTATGACATATCATGTTCCTGGCCGGAAAAACGGCTGCGGGGGTTCAAAGGGTTAAGGTGATGGTTACATGGCCCAAAATGGCTGAGAATTTGATTTGTGTTCAGAGATATTTATTTATTTATTTATTTATTTATTGGTGTTTAAGGTCACATACTTATGCACAATGGCTAATCATGACCGTGACAGTTTTATGGGTGGAGGAAGCCGGAGTACCCAGAGAGAACCACCGAACAAAGACGAGCAGCTGACAGCTCCCCAACATCGTAACTTCACACAGCAGCACAGGCAGGGTTAGATTGGTTGAAGGCATGCACACCATCGACGTGCAGTACGCCTTAGTACACGGCGTCATCGTGCCCCCATGTGGACAATCGGGGTGAAGTGCCTTGCCCAAGGACACAACGTGGGAGTCCGAATCCATTGCTCAGACGGTCACCCATCCGAGGATTAACCGGGCTCGACGTTGCTTAATTTCGGTGATCTGACGAGAACCGGTTACCGCAACGCCACTGCGCCCCCTGTGTTCAGAGATAAATTGACAATTTTTAACTGGTAGAGTGCTGAATTATTTTTGGTCGTCAAAATTTGTTCACTTGTCTTTGCCTTGTTACAATTTATGGGAGAGTGCCCCTAGGCACTCTCCCATAAATTGTAACAAGGCAAATCCATGCAGACAAAATAATTGCACTTCAAAGAAAATATGAAGCTCCTCCACAGAATATGAAGACTTCAGGCTGTAGTACCTGCACTTCAGAATGAAGTCCAAATATGGGCTTCCAGCACTCTACCAGTTAAGGGATTGCATATATTTTATTTTAAAGTAATGAGTCATGTGCCACCTATAATTGTGATAGAATGATTCTATGTTAGAAATATTGATCAATGAAAAATTAAAACTCCCCAGAAATTGTGTTTTGGATTTCCATCAAACTTTCTCAGCACAGGGTTAATAAATGTCTGAAAGTTCTCCAAAATTAAGGAAAACGTTGCACAACAAAAACACGTTCCAATAATGGAGTTACAAAAAACCCTGAAAGCGTTCTTCAAATGGATTCAGTGTTCACATTGGCTCAATATTTTAATGTGCCAAAGTTCAGTATTTTTTGTGCCAGATGAGATTTTTTTGTGCCATGGGTATTTTATGTGGGAGAACTATAAAAATATTTTTTTCATATTTTATTCAAGAATGATCAAAAGCATAAAAATACATAAAATCAAATATAACATAAAACGGGACATAAAATAATAAAATATCATGAAACATATATAGTCCTGCAGATAGCAGATCAAAGATTGATGATCTATACGGTAACTTACTGACATGTGGATTGAAACCTTTGTCATTTTAGTACTGTGTTAATCTTAGATTTTGCTCAATGAGGAAAGTACAACCAACAATTCAAGACAGTTGATAATCTGGTCTATTGTTCGCTGGTGAAGAAACAAAGCATGCGTTGTTTACACAATACACCACTTCTTAATCTGAGGTCACTGGTCATTGTGCACAGAGTTGAATGAGATTACTTTTTTTGTAACCAATGATGTGGGCATTCATATTGTTCGCTTTACTAGGAGAAAATGCCCAGAGTTAGCACTGACCAGCTAAATGGATTAAAATCAAGAATATAACAGGTTCGTGATTTTGAACTTATGTGCCAAATTTTTGTGCCAAACGCTCACATTTATGTGCCTGATCTTTAAAAAATGTGCATTTAGCACAAACCCAATCATGGACACTGAATGGAATGATGAAAAAATTAGATATTTCTGTATAACCATGTGGATGAGTGTCGAGGTGTCCATTTAAGAAGGGTGTTTATATATTTCAGAAGTAACAGTGTGAATTGTTATTACAGGTTGACTGATCAGAACATGTCACTTGGGTTAGTCTGGTAAAGCATGATGTTATAAATAGCTCCCCTTAACCCTAGAGGCTGCTTTTCCGGCCAAGGAACATGATACATCATAACTTCATTAAGTACGATTGCGTCAAAGCGTATATGTGTAGACCAATCAATATTTTCAATGTGCTGCCCCTGGGCAGCACGTTGAAAATATTAATTGGTCAGCCCCCAAATAATGAATATGGACTATTCCATTTGCTGCTATTGAACTGACATGGGAGATACCACTAGGTTTCAAAGGGTTATATTTATTTATTTATTTATTTATTTATTTATTGGTGTTTAAGGTCACATACTTTTGCACAATGGCTAATCGTGACCGTGACAGTTTTACAGGTGGAGGAAGCCGGAGTACCCAGAGAGAACCACCGAGCAACGACGAGCAGCTTTCAGCTCCCCAACATCGTAACTCTGAACTCTGCACCGCAGCACAGGCAGGGTTAGATTGCTTGAAGACATGCGCACCATTGACGTGCAGTACGCCTCAGTACACAGCATCATCGTGCCCCCATGTAGGCAATCGGGGTGAAGTGTCTTGCCCAAGGACACAACACGGTTGCCACAGGTGGGATTCGAACCGAGGACCTCGCGGCTTGCACCCTGAACCTCTACCAACTGAGCCACCGAGCCCCCGTTTCAAAGGGTTAAATGGATGTCAGGACACTCATTCACAAGGTTAATAGAAATATCTCATTTTTTTCCTCAGTGCAGAAGTGTTTGTTTACTGTGGTAAACAAGCTCTGTTTTAGTGGTAAAATAGTACCCGGTAACCAATACCTGGGGTGGAAGTCCTCTAAAATGGGCAACATGGGTATAAATGATTGGCTGGACTTGACTTTATATCCATGTTGTGGTCATGATTAGCCATTGCGTAGAAATATGTGACCTTAACCATTAAGGGGCTGGACAAGTGTCTTGAATTCCCACAGTCTCTATACGTCTAATGGCTTAGCAGTGATTTCTAGTTAAGTCTTGGCTGTCTGTTAAGGCTGCCTGTTAAGGCAGCCAAGACTTCACTAGAAACCACTGCTCAAGTAATTTGTCTATTGTCAGCAAGACCCCCTCCTGATGGCATGTTAAGGGCTCCTGTTCTGAGGTTGGAAAATTCATAAATAGGCCTTTAACCCTTAAGTCCTCAGATTAATTTTAAAGTATTTATGGCCTTTTTCTGTTTACATAGTTATTGATGACTTGGCAGTGGTTCTACATCACTGCTGGCTGCCTATACAGGCAGCCAGCAGTGATGTAGAACCACTGCCAGGGAAAATTCAGTCTACACACAAGAGTAATAAAAAAGATTACACAAGGGAGCACCTGCTTCAATGCAATATAAAAGTGGCGGTTTGGGGCTATATGGGGGCTTAAGGGTTAAGGGTTAACCACCAATAAATAAATAAATAAATAAGGCCACACAAAGTAGATGTTCTGTTTCTCAGGCCAAGTTTTGTAAAATTGCATGCGGGCGGGCGTTTTTTTATTTTATATTTTATTTTTGTAATTATTTCTTTGCCATCAGATGTTCATATTCTTGGTTTATTTTATGTTTTAGGCCTCATAATCTACAGAATAGCAAGGGTGGTGGTGTATTTCGTCGCTTGGGTGCAGCAAGGCTTTGCAATGCTAAAGCATTGCAAAGCCTTGTTGCACTCAAGGGACAAATTTATCAATTTTATTAACTTGTGTAAAATATCAGACATAAACCATTTAATTTTTATTTTTTCAAGTTTGCATTGGTCATAAAAAGAGAGCGTGCGGCAGCCAAAAGTACCATGCAGGAGGGCCTGAGAAACAGATTTTTAATTATATTAAGCCTAAATATCTCATTTTTCCCCATCATTCCAATTGAAGAATGTTTTGAGGGTTTTTTTTTGTTTTTCCCATCATTGCAGTGTTTTTTCTAGTCCAACTTTTACAACACTTTCTGTAAAGATTTAGACATTTATTAACCCTGTAGAGGGAAAATTTGATGGAAATCAAAAATATGTTTTTTGGTGAGCTTTCATTTTTCTTTTATCTTTATTTCTTACGTAATATCATTCTATCACAATTATAGATTCCTCATGGTTTACACATGACTCATTACTTGAAAATAAAGTATATTTAGTCCCTTAGAAAGTGTCCATATATTTTTTTAACACAAACAAAAATTTTCAGCCATTTTTGGTCATATTACCATCACCTTTACGTCCAAAAAATTATCAATGAGTTTATGTTCCACCTCACAGATGGAAATAAGATGACTGTCATCTGCAGAATGAGGTCCCCAGAGGGTGAATTTGGAGATGTTACCCTGTACACCCATCTGTGAACCTCAATCTGAATCAAGGTCTCAGGCCTAAACAGAAAGAGGTACCCAGAGGATAAATTGGCCCACTGTATGGGCTAGCATCAGCAACATCACCTTCTGGGGACCTCATTTTGCAAATAACAGATTGCTTATTTCCAGGCTTGGTAGTCAATGTTTGTAATTGTTTTACAGAAAGCCAACAAGACTGTTAACCATCTGAACACTGATGTCAAAATACTGAAATTTCAAACAGCAGCGTTTTACCCATAATGCAACATGGAATTTAATCAGTTCAGTCAGTCTAGTTTGGCAAATGTTTCCCGTAATGGAACTATTTTTTTTTTTAAAGGGTGATGGAGTCAAAGGCTCCCGAGCGAGACGTCAGCTATAGCCGACGTCGGACGAAATCGTCCTTTATATTGTTTTCACATATTTTTTATATCGTCAGAAGTTTTTAGCGAGATGTGATTCACCGAGACTTCACAGTGAATCAAGGATTATTCAAAGAAGCTTGGGTCCGAAATGTTGCCTTTAACCCTTTACCTAACGTAACGGCCAAAACTGGCCAGCGCTGTTCTCAAAAATCACCAATTAATTTTCATTATTTTTTTCATTTTTTGTCTCAAAAACATAGGTTATGACCCCTCGTTGGAACGAGCTCGTCGAGCTCGTTCCAGTGAGGGGTCATAACCTATGTTTTTGAGACAAAAAATGAAAAAAATTAGTTATTCAAGAATTATTTTTGCAAGTGTCGTCTGCTTTTCAGGTTAGGTAAAGGGTTAAATGATTTCTTGAAAACTGATTTCAAAATGTTAATAATGGCATGTATAATGGTTCAGGCAAAAATAAAATGAGGGTTAACATCGCACACCCAACAAGTTGGAATTATTTGCTTGATTGTCCAAAAATATAGTTAGAATCTGATCTATCGAGCCACTAACCATGTCACTTAACTTCCATAGCAACTCGGGACTCCCTAGCAATGGGCAGACTACTGTGCTGATTTTAACCAAATTTGGTACGTGGAACCACAATGCATGACGAATTTTGTTAAAGATTTACCATGTAACATAACTCCCATAGCAACTAACATGACTCCATAGCAATGGGCAAACTACCAGGCTGATTTCTACCAAACTTGGTGTATGAAACCATAATGCCTCGGGAACTTGATCTATTGGGCCACTGACCATGTCACATAACACACATAGCAACCGGCATGACTCCCCAGCAACAGACAAACTACTGGGCCTATTTTAACCAAATTTGGTATATGAGCCCATAATGCATTGGGAAATCTACCCATTGGGCCATTTATCTTGTCACGTGACATCCATAGTAACCCAAGCAAGCAATGGGGAAAGTACTGGGCCGATTTTAACCGAATTTGGTATGTGGACCCCAGTGTATTACGAATTTTACTTATTGGGTCGTTGACCATGTTACTTAACTCCCATAGCAACTGGTTTCATACTTACTTGTACTCAGAGGCTTTGTGCTGCACTTGATGTTGTGGCACCTTTTATACCTTTTGTCGAGGGGGTAAAAGGGGACGGGAGGGCAGGCCAGAAAGAGGCTGTAGGAGGGAAAAAGGGATAACAGATTGGATATGCGAATTACAGTAGCAAGGGGCATAACCAATTTTGGGCGGACAGAAAAAAGTCAGATTAACAGTAGCAGGTGACATAATCAACTGATTGCAGCCAAGATGGGTGGGGTTGTGTACAAAATTGTTGTGGCAAAAGTAACAAAAATTGCTGTAATATAGTGTTAGCGCCAGTTATTAATTTTCTTGTTACAAAACAAGATAGAAAAATTGTCACCAATTTGCAGTGTTTGGTGGACTAGGAATTTAACAAATTTAATATTGTTTGACAGAACTCATGGGAAAAATTTGTAGCTTGAAATTTTGGTATCCAGACATGCATGTGTTGAGAGTTAGAATACTATCGGAGTGAATAATTTTAGAAATCAATATGACAATGTCATAAAAATAAGGAAATAAACCTGAAGCTGGGAAAAATCCTCTCAACCTTTACTTCTTTAGTTATATCTCGTCTAGAGCTGTAGGTGTTTAAATTTCTTGTTCGGTTTCAGTTTTGGTTTTTCAGGTGGAATAAAACCTCGGTTCGGTTCGGTTTTCGGTTTGTTCATGAGGCCAAATAAAACTCATTCTTATAAAAAATAGAAATAAGCTATAATACATGAAGAATCTGGAAGGCCAATATAATAATTACCTAAATGTACAGAACTTTTATTGTGCTTGGCCATTTTTCGAGGTCTGACACCTGCACGCAACTTGAGGAAAGCTACAAACACAACTAAACTGAAATGTCAGAAATTCACAGAATGTAGCCTTCCCTGAGTAGTGAGAGCACCCAGACACTGCCATTGGCAGTGTCTGGGTACTCTCACTACTCTGGGATGGCTACATTCTGTGAATTTCTGCAGCAAGAGAGTATTTAATAAAAAATGAAAAAACCTTAGATTACAGGATGTTGACGGTTTTGGTTTTGGTTTTTAAAAAAAACTAAAAACCTCGGTTCGGTTTCGGTTAACCTACAGCTCTAATCTTGTCTATAGACTTAATTCAGCATGTTGCTTGATATCTTGGTGGGTATCTGTGAAGCGTGTCATTGCGCCATGAATCCCTGCACACTTGTGCATGCTATAGACCCACTGGATGCGAACAGATACCGTGATACCTCTACCCCTGATCATGACTTTTGAGTGATTGCATGAGGACCTGTTCAATAACAAGGTCACTGGAGAGACCACCCCAAAATCTCTCACTTCTTCTAATAACGTGTAGGCCATTTATGAAACATTTGTACAGATGGGGGTGCTTGTCGGGTAGTTCCAGCATCATTTGAAGAAAAAGGCGGCAGCTTTTAGCATAATTAATATGCCCTGTTGCCACGAATAAATTCGGCATATTTTGAGTTGCAAAGAGGTGTGGATTCCAAACCCAAGATCTCTCAGCTCGAATAAACATTTTGAGAATTTGCACATACTCATGAAAATATTCATCTTTCTGACTGATGTGCACAAAGAGAACAAAAAATTAGATAATTACCGGTAAGCTATTTAACTGGTAGAGTGCTGGAAGCCCATATTTGGGCTTTAATCTAAAGTGCAGGTAACCCATCTTAAAAGACTTCATATTCAGTGGATATACTTCATATTATCTTGAAGTAAAATTATTTGATCTTTAACCCTTTACCCAACGAATCGGCCGCATCCGCCCGCGTAATATACAAATTCAGCAGTTGAAAAAGTATTATTTTTCAAAAAATTTCAACAAAACCATGTCATGTGACCCCCTCGTTGGAACGAGCTCGTTCCAACGATGGGTCACATGATATGGTTTTGTTGAAATTTTTTGAAAAATTTGAAAAAATGATATTTAAAATAATAAATTTTGATATCGTCTGCGTTGGATAAAGGGTTAAGGATTTTCCTTATTACAGTTTATGGGAGAGTGCCTAAGGGCGGGAGTGTGCCTAAGGGCACTATTCCATAGATTGTAACAAGGCAAAGATATGTAGACAAATTTTAATGACCAGAAATAATTTGGCACCCTACCAGTTAAAAGTGAAATAGAGTTTACTGGGCACCTTCCGTTATTCAAAATCTCTCTCATAAAATGTTTTTTCCTGGTTTCTAGCTTACTCAACTGAAAGTCAAAGTGAGCTATTGTGATCACGTACCATCCATTGTCTGTCATCCGTTGTCCATGAACATGGAGTTCTCGACTTCTCCTCCCAAACTGCTCTACCAGTTTCTGTTAAATTTGAGGTGGTTGTTTGTTCTGACATCAGATTTTGTTTTTATTCAAATCAACTTGTCTCCCTGTTAGAGCCCGAATTTTTACTTGATCCGACATGAGGAATATTCTTTAAAAATATTCATCTCATGAACACCCAATCAGAGTCTTTTCATATATGGTATACACCATCTTCACGGGAATCAGATTCAAGTTTGA
Organism: Pictodentalium vernedei; assembly: GCA_031216915.1. Taxonomy (NCBI): domain Eukaryota; kingdom Metazoa; phylum Mollusca; class Scaphopoda; order Dentaliida; family Dentaliidae; genus Pictodentalium; species Pictodentalium vernedei. The sequence continues at coordinate 468,059,609 of CM062291.1, forward strand.
TAAAATGAAGTCCCTGGATTAATATTTGGGCTCCCTATTGGATCTTTAAAAATCTTCTTCAGAACCACAAGTCAAAAGCTTTTGACCTACAGTACGTGGAGAGCGGATTGTAAATAAATCACCCATGGAGTGGAGTTATCACCCAAGCTATAACTTTCATATTTTGTACATATTGACAAAAAACACAAGCAATGTTTCAGCCAATGAACCTACAGGTTTAACCCGGAGGTCCATTGGCTGAAACTTTGCTGGTGCTGGTTATGCTTTGCAACAAATTTGCAATTATTGCTTGGGTGGAATCTCCACTCCACAGGTGATTTAGTGATAATACACTCTCCATGTACTGTATGGTATATTTGTGTTCCCTGTGTAGCCCAAACTTGGAGCAAAAGAGGAATATTCTTTAACATATCCTGAGAACCACCTTTTAGAGCTGAAATGGTTAAAGGGTTTTCTTGATCAATTAATCAGATAGCTTAACCTTGCTTAACCAATTAATCACTTGCTCTAATAATTAGCTGAATAACTGCCATACCATTGATGATTTTTATCATTAAACCTTCACTCAACGTAATATACAAAAATCTCCATTCAACTTTTATTACGTTTTAAATTTTTGTCTCAAAAACATAGCTTATGACCCCGCATTGGAACAAGCTCATTCCAACGAAGGGTCATAAGCTATGTTTTTGAGACAAACATTGAAAATCTTTGGTAATTCAAGAATGTCTTATGCAAGTATCGTCTGCTACCCGCATTTGGTGAAGGGTTGAGAATGACCATTTCCAGCTACTGATACAGTATAATGATCATGCATGTGAACAAGTATGTCATCATGTAACTAGCATGCTTTACTCTGACTCATATAATTGATGTGAGCCAGTGTGACAATATTTGCCTGTTTTGGAACAAGTTTGTTCCTTTGTTAACCCATATAATACCATACTTCAAAAGTAATGGTTAACTGATCAATTACTTTTTTGATTAATCAAGACATTGATCGTTGGTTAATTGATTAATCGGTTTAACTGTTTCAGCTCTACCACCATTCAGAATGTTTTGACTTTTGCTTTTCAACATTCTAGTCGGGCACAGATTCAAGTTTGTTCAATTCAAGCCCCTGGATTCAAATTTGGGCACCTTATGGGGGAGGGGCTAGATGCAAGTTTGTTCTTGTTAAGTCCCTAGGTTGATATTTGGGCACCCTAGTTTTACATTACTGTAAATCTGGGCTTTATTTCAGTGGTAGTATCCCAATACCAGAAAAAATCATCTGATGTGGGCAATGGAGGTATAAATAATTGAATGACTTCATTTCTTTGTAGTGTTAACTGGCCATTGATGCCAATTAAATCCTTCTTTAAACAACTTTGGGCAGGTGAGTGTCTTAAGCTCCATGGAGCCTCTTGTTTTTTTAGCTGCGACTAGCAGCTCAATAAGTGGCACTGTCGGTCTGTCAGTCTGTCTGTGACCACCGAGTTTCAAAACTCAATAACTTTTTAAATACTTGATGGAATGACTTTATATTTGGCATGTAAGTGTATCTTATTGATGTCTTGCCACTGTTCAATGCATGGGTTGTTCCAAATATTTTTCTTGGAGTTATGGCCCTTGATGAACTTAGAATTTTGTGAGATTGCACCACCCGTTGCAGCTATGGCGTCGATGTTGCTCCTCAATCTGATACGTGCAGTTAGGGCCCTGCAAAGCTTTGACCCCACATGGGCTATCGGGGAAAATATGTGATTGGCAGCGCTCTGTATGTAGTAAATGTAAATCTACTTTAACTAAATCTATTCTTTCAAAAAGTGAATGAGTATGAAATATAATGAAAACCTTGTAACAAACTTGTTGAATGACTTCATTTATTTCGTGAAGTGAATACTCTAGCCTCTGATAATTTAATAGAAATCTCACCAATGATACTATTTTGCACTTGTAGGATTGAAAATTTAATTGGGCTTCATCAAACAATAATTACATTGTTAATGTAGTTGTACATTTTGGGTCCAAATACTCAATTCCCATTGGTCAGTTGGGTGAAAACGTCATCACCAAATGTAATTCATTTTCCAATGAATACATTTGGTCGAACTTTGACCCGCATTTACGGTAGAGCGCAGTTGACAGAATGTAATTCGGGTGGTGTTTGGGCGGGTTTTTAACTTTTAGCGCCTCTCGCAGTGATCAACTCCGCTGCTGTTTCTTTGGTGACATTTCCCAACTGTGGCATAAAGCCCGTTACTAAAATACTTGTATCCATTTCTAAAGTTGTGAAAATTAAAAATCAGAGTTGTGCGCTTTGTATTTTGTGTGAGGGTGGTTTTTCGCCTCGTTCGTTCGTACATGTTTTATTTCGTCTTTCTGCTTTGTTGTTTGGTAAAAAGTAGTTTAAACAGTTACGGAATGTAATCATAAGAACTGAATGCAATTTTTTTTATCTTTATTGGAGTATGAACGTGTGGGAATGGGTACAAATTGTATGAATCCCTTCTGGATTCATACATAATTTGTACCCATTCCCACACGTTCATACTCCAGTAAAGATTATAAAAATTGCATTCAATTCTTAAATATACAGTTGGTTAAGATTCAAACTGTATTGTGGGAGATTTGTGCTGCTGAAAATAATGGTTTGTTGACATCATAGAGTTAAATTTCTGAGGCAATTCCAACTATTTTGAGTTCCGTTTTGTAGAGAAAAACAAACAAAAAAAAAGCCTTGCTCGTTTGAAAAATTGAGGACAAACTTTTACAGTCCTCACAGGAGAATTTTATTTGATTTGAGTTTTGTGACTAAGTGAGTTTCTCTGTTTCAGTTTGCCATCAATACTTTTGATGGAGTCTTGTTGTGACTACTAGTAAACATCTACAATATACAGAATAGCATGGGTGGTAATATATTTTGTCCCTTGAGTGCAAGAAGGCTTTGTCATGCTTCTTGTACCCGAGGGGAAATTTTATCCATTTGGGTAAAATATCGGACATAAACCATTTAATTTTTTAAAGTTTGCAATGGCTATAAAAAGAGAGCATGCGTCAGCCAAAAGGACCATGCAGGAGGGATCTGGGAAACAGATTTTTAACTTTTTTAGGTCTAAATTCAAAGTTTTATACTTTTATGTGGTTGTTTAGCAATCTGAATCTAGTGACTACCCATCAGGGGATGGTCACTACAATCTACAGTGGGAGTTTTAAACAATTATATAATTTATACATGTGTGCATTAATTCACAACCGACAAAGAACCTTTTACAGGTCAGTTTTTATTGATAACCCCTTTTACACTCATGTTAACATTTTGTGTACAACTCCTATGAATCAGTTGTCGGGTTTGATGTTCGTTGTTATGGTGAGAGACCAGTATGTGGAGAAGGATAGACACATGTAGAGGCCTTACCAGAATCATGGCCCTTGTTTTATATTATTATGGATACATGTAGTTACTTACTTAATTTTTTGGGGAGGTGGTGGGGGGGGGGGCTGTAGAATATGCTATTTATGTAAATTCAGGAGAGGCATATGCAATGCTTGTCACTACTCTTGTTTTTAATTCTTTACTGTTTGGTCAGTTTATTTAACTAGACCAACTTTATCTGTTTGTGTTACCCATTTCATGAAATCTGGTATCGCATAAAACATAGAAATTAAAAAAATTCTCCCGTGAAGAATGTACTTAGTTGGTTACGAGTAAAATGTTTGGAGATAACTTCTGACTGACAGGTCACACAAGATAAAAGCTACCATAATTGTGTTCTGAACTGTCACTCGAGCCATATACAGTACATGGAGAGTGTATTATCACTAAATCACCCACAGAGTAGAGATTCCACTCGAGCAATAATTGCAAATTTGTTTCAAAGCATAACAAGCACAAGCAAAGTTCCAGCCAATGGACCTCCGGGTTGTACCCGGAGGTCCATTGGCTGAAACATTGCTTGTGTTTTTTGTCCACATGTACAGAATTTGTAAATAATACTTTGGGTGATAACTCCACCCCGGGTGATTTAGTTACAATCCACTCTCCACGTACTGTAGCAGCTATTAACTGGGAGAGTTCTGGAAGCCCTTATTCGGGCCCCCAGCTAAAAGATTTCATAATCTGTGGATGTGCTTCATATTATCGTTGAAGTGAAATTAAATAGTCTGTGTAGATTTGTTTAGTTACAATTTATGGGCAATTTATGGGAGAGTGCCTATAGGCACTCTCCCATAAATTGTAACAAGGCAAAAATATGTGAACAAGTTTTGACGACAAAAAATAATTTAACACACTACCAGTTAACAATATAATATATAAATGCGAATGTCTGTATCTATATCTCTCTTTATCTCCCTATCTCTCTATCTTTGTTCTGGGTGAACTCCTCTGTTTCTCGACCGCTCGATCTAAAATTTTGTACATGTGGGTAATTCGTCCCTGCAAGTAACATGGGGTGGGTGCTGTGCCCGTGCAGGGTGACCTTGAAATTGATGACCTTGACCTTTTATTTCAAAAACGGCTGGGCCGACAGGCTAAAATTCCATATGTGCGGGTATATTGACCCATCGATCATTTTGACTTTATCGGAGTGCCTGTGCGGGGGTGACCTTGACCTTGAAATTGTGACCTTGACCTTTTATTTCGAAAACGGCTGGGCCAATTGGGCTAAAATTTCATATGTGGGGGTATATTGACTTATCAATCATTTGGACTTTATCGAGGTGCCCGTGCGGGGTGACCTTGACCTTGAAACTGGTGACCCTGACCTATTTCGAAAACGGCTGATATAACAATTTTCTCCTGTGCAACACCGGGTATCCCCCACTAGTATAATATAAAATAAATATGCGATTCATACACAGGAAGTGCTAATTTCCATTCTTGTTATATCATAATATATTCATAATATCTGCATTATTTTTGTCTCATTATTTATAAATTTAATTTATTACTGTTATTTGTAGTTTTATACATGTATTTGTTAGTTACCGTTGTTATTATAAGAGATTATATATTGTTGCAGAAAGAGAAAGTTACAGAATTCTGTATCGACTGATTAATTTCTGTTGGATATGTCAAATGAATTTTATCTAAGAGACATCCCTAAGTTATTCAGCTACAATAGTTTCCACCCATTAACTGGTAGAGTGCTAAATTATTTTTGGCCATCAAATCTTGTACACATGTCATTGCCTTGTTACAAATTATGGGAGAGTGCCTATGGGCACTCTCCCACAAATTGTAACCTGGCAAACCCTTACAGACTAAATAATAGCACTTCAAAGATAATACAAAGCACATCCACTGAATAAGAGCCTTCAAGCTGTGATACCTGCACTTCAGAAGAAAGCCCAAATATGGGCTTTCAGCACTCTACCAGTTAACTGGGGGTGTGGTGGCTTAGTAGGTAGATGTGCAGGCTGCAAGCCAAGAGGTCCTCGGTTTGAATCCCACCTGCGGCAACTGCGTTGTGTCCTTGGGCAAGACACTTCACCCCCATTGACTGGGTGGGGGCATGGTGCCGCTGTGTAATAAGGCATACTGCAAGTCGATAGTGCACCTTGTCTTCAACCAATTCTAACCCTGCCTGTATGAGGACAGTGTGTTGGGGAGCTGACAGTTGCTTGCCATTGCTCAGTGGTTCTCTCTGGGTACTCCGGCTTCCTCCACTGGTAAAACTGTCATGGTCATGATTAGCCATTGTGCAGAAATATGTGACCTTAAACACCAATAAATAATCCATTAACTGGTTCAGTGATGATTTAACCCTTCACCCAACGCAGACGATATCAAAATTTAGTATTTTAATTACCGGTACTATTTTTAAAAAAAAATTTCAACAAAACCATATCATGTGACCCCTCATTGGAACGAGCTCGTTCCAATGAGGGGTCACATGATATGGTTTTGTTGAAATATTTTGAAACATTTATTTCTTTCAATGCTGAATTTAGAAATTAGGTTGGTGAATGTGGGCGATTCGTTAGGTAAAGGGTTAATCAAGCCTGGAAATAAGCAATCAGTCATTTGCAGCATGAGATCCCCAGAGGGTGAATTTGTGGATGCTTTCCCACACAGTGGGCCAATGTATCCTGTGGGTACCACTTTCTGTTTTTGATTGAGATCTTGATTCAGATTGAGGTTTGCAGAGGGGTAAATTTAGTGATGCTACCCTGCTGTGCAGGGTAGCATCACCAAATTCCCCTTCTAGGGACCTCATTTTGCAGCTGACAGTCCGCATATATCCAGGCTTGGATTTAATAAAGACCAACTATTTGAAACCTTACATTCTTGTTTGTATTATTTACCAATATCATAAATAGCCTTTTTTCTGGAAAAGGTATGGCCTTAGAATTTCCAACAGATATCAGTGATGCAAGAGGTACCATAAGTGGAATGTGATGACCTATTTTTATAATATGCTAAATGATAATTAATTGCGGAAAGATCGGAATTATATCCCTCACTGTGAAGATATAGAAATTTTCACTTTCATGGTATCAATCAAAATGGCGGCTTTCAAAGCATCAGTTCAAGGTGAATACAGTCAAATTATTTTCTGAAAATGATCAGTTTGGTTTAAAAGCGTATAATGAAAAGAAAATCTAGTGTTTTTGAGTGGATACTGATCATTTCCAGCAATAATTCAACACATAATCAACTTGAATTGATGCATGAAACCTGCCAGCTGAATCAGATTGCAAGACACCACCTGTTCAGAGTATCAATCAAATCACTTCTGTATATCAATTCCCATCAGCTATTTACTTTCATACATCAATTCAAGGTTGAAACGAGTAGAATTATCAATAGGAATGATCAGATTCTTATAAAAAGAAAATCTTGTGTTTTTGAGTGGATACCAAAAATTATCTCCCTCAGGCCCGAGACAAATGGTTATTTTCGCTTGCGAAAAATAAACATTAATCTCGGCCACTCATGAGATAAATTTGGGTATCTACTCAAAAACACTAGATATCCTCTGTGCATCACTAATTTCTGTTACATATTTTATGGGCTTGACCTTGACCCCTCCCCCATATTAAGAAAGAAAATGTATTTGGAAATTGGACAACTGAAAGCTCCAATCAGTTGTCAACTGGAATATAAATGGGAAACTCTGCCACAAGTTGTTCAGTCTGTAAGATTTTGTTTGGTATGAATACAGTAAATAACTTTTCAAAGATGGAAATCTTTTGCTCACGTGACTGAAAGTCAGGGTGAGCTTTTCTTATCACTCTTTGTCCGTTGTCCTGCATGATGGTGGTGTTTGAGCTTCTTTCTTCTAAATCACTGGCTACATTTTAATTAAATTTCATGTAAGTAGTGGTTATATAGGGGCATTTTGATTTTTATGCAAATTAGGTTTCGGCTCATATTGAACAGAGGGGTGGGGGGAAAAATGGCCAAATTTTTTGAAAATCTTCTTCTGATGAACCACCAGTAGCAGAGACGTGATATGTGGTATACAGAGTCCTTTTGAGGTTTAGAATCAAGTTTGTTCAAGAGAAGTTTGTCGGGCATTATTTGCCTTCGTTATGGGAGTGGCAAAAATTTTGGCCACGCCTAAAATTTCTATTTTCAGAACCGTGAGGTCGATTTGAACCAAATTTCATATGAGATGATAATGGGTCATAAGGAGTTGATTGATGCAAAAAATTTTGTCCTCCTAGCCCCGTGGGAACGTCGGGAGCTAAAAATAGGAAAAACCTTAAAACTGCCATATCTCCAAAACTACACAGCACAGAGAATTCTAATTTTGTATAAAGCTTACTTTTATCCATGGAATATAATATAATGTTTAACAAAAATCCCTATTGGTTTGATCATAAGGTACTTTTTTCAGGACTTTGTTTTAAAAAGTGCTGAGTCAGCCCTTTTTAACACTGTAGGCAATGGGAAAAACATTAAAAAATCTTCTTCGCCAGATCCAGCAGGCAGAATCTTTTGATATATGGTATGCAACATTGTGGGGTGGATCTGATTCAAGTTTGTTCAAATCAGCTCCCTAGATTCATATTTGGGCTCACTATAGAAACTTGAATTCAAACTTAGCACATTTCAGGCAAATTTCTTAAAAAATCTTCTCCAGATTCAGCAAGCAGAATCTTTTGATATTTGGTATGCAACATTGTGGGGTGGATCTGATTCAAGTTTGTGCAAATCGGCCCCCTGGATTCATATTTGGTTTCACTGTAGAAGCCCGAATTCGAACTTAGTGCATTTAAGGCAAATTTCTTCAAAAATCTTCTTCTCCAGATCCAGCAGGCAGAATCTTTTGATATTTGGTATGCAACATTGTGGGGTGGATCTGATTCAAGTTTGTTCAAATCGGCCCCCTGCATTCATATTTGGGCTCACTATAGAAGCCCGAACTTATTAAAAAAATCATCTTCTCCAGATCCAGCAGGCTAAATCTTTTGATATTTGGTATGCAACATTGTGAGGTGGATCTGATTCAAGTTGTTCACATTGGCTTCCTGGGTTTATATTTGGGCTCAGTATAGGAGCCCAAATTTGAACTTAATGCATTTCAGGCAAATTTCTTTGAAAATCTTTTTCTCAAGATCCAGCAGGCAGAATCTTTTGGATCCAGCAGGCAGAATCTTTTGATATTGGGTATGCACCATGCTTAGGGGGGTGAGATTCAAGTTTGTTCAAGCCAAGTCCCTGAGTTCATATTTGGGCTCACTGTGGTAGCCCAAATTATAACTTAGTTCAAAATGGGGAATTTTCTTTAAAAATCTTCTTCAGATCCAGCTGTCAGAATGTTTTGATATTTGGTATGCAACATCCTTAGGGGGATGAGATTCAAGTTTGTTCAAGCCATGTCCCTAGGTCCATATTTGGGCTCACTGTGGTAGCCCAAATTATAACTTAGTTCAAAATGGGGAATTTTCTTTAAAAATCTTCTTCAGATCCAGCAGTCAGAATGTTTTGATATTTGGTATGCAACATCCTTAGGGGGATGAGATTCAAGTTTGTTCAAGCCATGTCCCTAGGTCCATATTTGGGCTCACTGTGGTAGCCCAAATTATAACTTAGTTCAAAATGGGGAATTTTCTTTAAAAATCTTCTTCAGATCCAGCAGTCAGAATGTTTTGATATTTGGTATGCAACATCCTTAAGGGGATGAGATTCAAGTTTGTTCAAGCCATGTCCCTAGGTCCATATTTGGGCTCACTGTGGTAGCCCAAATTATAACTTAGTTCAAAATGGGGAATTTTCTTTAAAAATCTTCTTCAGATCCAGCAGTCAGAATGTTTTGATATTTGGTATGCAGCATCCTTAGGGGGATGAGATTCAAGTTTGTTCAAGCCATGTCCCTAGGTCCATATTTGGGCTCACTGTGGGAGCCTGAATGATAACTTAGTTCAAAATGAGGAATTTTCTTTAAAACTCTTTTTCTTCAGATCCAGCAGTCGGAATGTTTTGATATTTGGTATGCAGCATCCTTTGGGGGGGGGGGGGGGGGGGGGGGGGGGGGGGTGAGATTCAAGTTTGTTCAAGCCATGTCCCTAGGTCCATATTTGGACTCACTCTGGGAGCTCGAATTGTAACTTAGTTCAAAATGAGGAATTTTCTTTAAAAACCTTCTTCTTCAGATCCAGCAGTCAGAATGTTTTGATATTTGGTGTGCAGCATCCTTGGGGGGAGAGATTCAAGTTTGTTAAAGCCAAGTCCCTGGGTTCATATATGGGGTCCCTGGGTTCATATATGGGCTCCCTGTGGGAGTCTGAATTATAACTTAGTTCAATATGAGGAATATTCTTTAAAAATCTTTTTTTTTTTAGATCCACTGGTCAGAATCTTTGGATATTTGGTATAAGCTTTTCTTAGGAGGAGCAGATGCAACTTGTTGAAATTAATTCTCTGGGTTGATATTTAGGCTACCATGTCAGATGAGCGCCCTCAGTTCCCCATTTAATCCTTTATCCAACGAATCGCCCGCATCCACCCATGTAATATGCATATTCAGAAGCTGACCAAATATTATCTTTCGAAAAAGTTCAACAAAACCATATCATGTGACCCCTTCACATGCTATGGTTTTGTTGAAATTTTTAAAAAAAAATTAAAAAACGATATTTAAATTAATAAATTTTGATATCGTCTGCATTGGGTAAAGGGTTAATACCACATAAGCCCCTGTTGGAAGTAAGCAGTGCTTGTTTACTGTGATAAACAAGCTCTGTTTTACATGTACAATAGGACCCAGTCACCAGTGCTTTGGGTGGAATGAGGAAGTCCTCTAAAATAGGCAATATGGGTGTAAACGATTGACTAAACTTGACTTTATCTCAGTGATGTGGTCATGAATAGCCATTCTGCAGGAATATGACCTGCAACACCAGTAAATAAAGAAATAACGACTTAGTACAAAGAAAATTACAGGAAATGTTCTTGTGGTTTGTCACAGGTCTAGCAATGTGGACACATAAAAAATCAGTGGCCCTACCCGGTACTTCTTTTTTTATAAAAATTTAAAAATAAGATACAGGTTCAGGTAACTTGGATTGTTTGTAGCTAGCATGCTAAAGCTTTCTGAAAAACAATAGTATATTTTTATTGTGAATTTATTTTTTCAAGTTGCCATTGATAATTTTGCTGGAATTGAAAGAAAATACATTTTTTAAATTGGCGATGTTTTTTTCTTCTGTATTTATACTTTTGGGATGTATTTGAATTTTTGTTCTATAAATAAAATGGGAAATTCCAACAAGGACAGTGCATCTGTTGATTTTTGAAAATTTCAACAGTTACACAATTTTGTGCAGAGCTTTTCTCAGTCATGTATGAATCAATTACAGGTTTTTTCGCAAACCATTAACATTTTGTCTGTGCTTATTTGCTTGTTTTTAAAAAATTAGCAGAGATTAACCAGCATGGGAAACTGTGGTCCAGCGATTTTGATATTGGCTGCATTTATTTTGGCAGAGTTATTGCCCTTATTTAACAATATTCCTGCGATCTACTTGGATGTGGAATGTAGTGCGTATTCTAAATCCCATTTGGGACTGACACCTCTATTTGATTTGAATTGTCTGAGAGTTACAGTGGCCAGGTGAAGGCTTTCCGATTCATTCCTGCATCCACCACCTTGGTTGCTTCAAGTGGCACCCATAGGCAATAGCTTCAGCTGAGGTTGGCAAACCTTAACCCTTTACCCAACGAATCGCCCACATCCGCCCGCTTAATATGCAAATTCAGCAGCTGAAAAAATATTATTTTTCAAAAAATTTCAACAAAACCATATCATGTGATCCCTCTTTGGAACGAGCTCGACGAGCTCGTTCCAAAGAGGGGTCACATGATATGGTTTTGTTGAAATTTGTTTTAAAAATTTAAAAAATTATATTTCAAATAAATTTTGAAAATGGTCTGCGTTAGGTAAAGGGTTAAGGCCAAGTTAAAATAGTTAATTGGATGGCAATTTTTTTTTTCAATTCTTTTCCCCAAGTAACACTATCATCAGGCTGATATGGCATTAAACCACAAAATAAATAAATAAATAAATAAATAAATAAATAAATAAATAACCATAGGGCTGAATAGTGAATGAAGAAACTCTGGTATACCCACAAGCATGAATGATTCTTTTGAAGTTTGTTTTCATTCTTTTCATTCATTGATAATCTCAATACTTTGGTCTCTGGTGAAGAAACACGCTGTCATGAATGAATACCAGCCAAAATGATTCCCAGCAGACCATCCCCAGTACAGTAGAATCGTCTTAATTGAATATGCATTTTGCCCGTGAAAATTATTTAATTAACAGGAGTATACAATTAACAGGGATTTGGTCAGTTTCCTGTGTTCTGGAAGTAAACTGAGCATTTATTCTATTATATCTTGTTTGACAGAGCTCTATGAGCTCTGTCAAACAAGATATAATAGAATAAATGCCTGCATTGGATGTAGTGAGGCCATAAAGGTTGATAAATAAGGGGAATTTGGTGCGAGTCACAGTAATTTTTTCGACATATTACAAAACTTTATATACAATTAACAGGAGTTTACTATACAACCCATATGCAATTAACAGATCAAATTTGTACTGAAGATATGGTAAATGGCTTTGTGTTTGAAAATTATATTCAATTAAGAGGGATATACAATTAAGAGATATCCAGTTAAGTGGGCTCCACTGTAATAGGGAATGTACATCAAAGACCTTGTATCATCTTATATCAATGCCATATTGCTTCCTTGATACAACTTTGTTAACTCTACTCAGGATATTAATTCAAGCGAACTCTAAATGGGTGACAGATAATAGTTAATACTTGAGTCGGCTTGGATTAATACTCTGGGTAGAGTCGAGGAGCTGTTTCAATACACCCAGGGATGGAACCTTGATCTGTGTAGCTTATGAATGACTGAATGAAGAGTGGTCAGAACTACACATGTAAAACATTTATTTGAAAAATAATCATAGGCATCACCAGAACACAGGACTTTAATATAAAAATACTCTCTGGGTAGCTTTTAAAGATGTCTTCAAATGTTAAAGCTTGATCAAAAGTCCTGTATGTTTTTTTACATTTCACGCCACCATATGTAGCCTCAATATACAACATACTGACCCTGCTGACATAGTTGCCATTTTGATCCATCTCAGAACTTTACTGTTTTTCTTACATAGCCTGATACTTTTATGGCGATGGCATTCGTGTGAAGGGAGCTGATAAAAAAAAATAATTAAGGTCGCGGCTCAAAATAGGGACGGTCAGGTTTCTGGAACAAATTAATTTCATTTTTCTCGGCCTAAACACTAGCTGAGAAAAAAAGGACTCTTTATAACAGAAGTGCAAGTAAGAGTATGTAGTTGCTATTTGTTTTGGGATTTGTTTTAGGTTAGTAAGATTACCACTGAACCATCTGTGATGCAGCCAATGCGATATTACATTCATGGCAGTGCACCTATTTTGATGGTGAATTGCCAGTCTTTCGATTTTGAGGCACGTCATCATGCTTGCGCACCATCACACACACAATTTTGAAAAGCCCTGCGCCACTAATGCCGCACCTTTGCAAAAAGCAGCGCGTTATATGATCATCTGTTTGAATGTTCGAATTATCTTAACACAAGTGAGGTTGATGCTCATCAAGCATCGATAGCATGAGTGCATGGCCTTATGCAGTAATATACAACTACATGGTACAGTCGCGGTGTAGGTTTCACTTTCAAAAGAAGTCCGGAAACTATGTCACAACTTCAAACAAGCCGACACATCAGCAGTTGATGCCACAGTGCATCCCAATTTAAACATGATGAAATTTGTTCATCAGAAAACTGTAGACGTACCCGTCACAGTTCCATATTATTCTAGTTACTGTTACCGGTTTTTCCTTATTCAAACTGTGTATTCTACTTTTGATTCAGTGCATGCATTTCAGTTTAGTTTTCGGATTTATTTTTTGAGAAAGAATGTTCGAAATAATGAATATGTATTGTGAGTACATGTACATGATCTTTATTTTATTGTTATGACCCAAAAAACGTGACTTAACGTCACTATGAAAATGAGGATGGTTTTTAGCTGCGACTAGCAGCTCTATAAGTGGCAATGTCGGTCTGTCGGTCGGTCGGTCTGTCTGTGACCAACGAGTTTCATGTCGGTCTGTCTGTGACCAATGAGTTTCAAAACTCAATAACTTTTGAAATACTTGATGGAATGACTTTATATTTGGCATGTAAGTGTATCTTATTGATGTCTAGCCACTGTTCAATGCATGTGTTGTTCCAAATATTTTTCTTGGAGTTATGTCCCTTGATGGACTTAGAATTTTGAGACCTACGCGTTTCTAAAAGAATAACTTTCAAACTCCTTGGTGGAATGACTTCATATTTGGTATCCAAGTGTATCTTATTGATGTCTAGCCCTTTCGGTCTGTCTGTCTGTCAGTCGGTCGGTCTGTCTGTCTGTGACCAACGAGTTTCAAAACTCAATAACTTTTGAAATACTTGATGAAATGACTTTATATTTGGCATGTAAGTGTATTTTATTGATGTCTAGCCACTGTTCAATGCATGTGTTGTTCCAAATATTTTTCTTGGAGTTATGGCCCGTCAGTCGGCCTGTCTGTGACCAATGAGTTTCAAAACTCAATAACTTTTGAAATACTTGATGGAATGACTTTATATTTGGCATGTAAGTGTATCTTATTGATGTCTAGCCACTGTTCAATGCATGTGTTGTTCCAAATATTTTTCTTGGAGTTATGTCCCTTGATGGACTTAGAATTTTGTGACCTACGCGTTTCTAAAAGAATAACTTTCAAACTCCTTGGTGGAATGACTTCATATTTGGTATCCAAGTGTATCTTATTGATGTCTAGCCCTGTCGGTCTGTCTGTCTGTCAGTCGGTCGGTCTGTCTGTCTGTGACCAACGAGTTTCAAAACTCAATAACTTTTGAAATACTTGATGAAATGACTTTATATTTGGCATGTAAGTGTATTTTATTGATGTCTAGCCACTGTTCAATGCATGTGTTGTTCCAAATATTTTTCTTGGAGTTATGGCCCGTCGGTCGGTCTGTCTGTGACCAACGAGTTTCAAAACTCAATAACTTTTGAAATACTTGATGAAATGACTTTATATTTGGCATGCAAGTGTATCTTATTGATGTCTAGCCACTGTTCAATGCATGTGGTGTTCCAAATATTTTTCTTGGAGTTATGGCCCGTGGTCGGTCTGTCTGTGACCAATGAGTTTCAAAACTCAATAACTTTTGAAGTACTTGATGGAATGACTTTATATTTGGCATGTAAGTGTATCTTATTGATGTCTAGCCACTGTTCAATGCATGTGTTGTTCCAAATATTTTTAGCTGCGACTAGCAGCTTTATAAGTGGCAATGTCGGTCTGTCTGTTTGTCGGTCGGTCTTTCTGTGACCAACGAGTTTCATGTCGGTCTGTCTGTGACCAACAAGTTTCAAAACTCAATAACTTTTGAAATACTTGATGGAATGACTTTATATTTGGCATGTAAGTGTATCTTATTGATGTCTAGCCACTGTTCAGTCTGTCTGTGACCAACGAGTTTCATGTCGGTCTGTCTGTGACCAACGAGTTTCAAAACTCAATAACTTTTGAAATACTTGATGGAATGACTTTATATTAGGCATGTAAGTGTATCATATTGATGTCTAGCCACTGTTCAATGCATGTGTTGTTCCAAATATTGTCTTGGAGTTATGGCCCTTGATGAACTTAGAATTTTGTGAGATTGCACCACCTGTTGCAGCTACGAAGTCAATGTCGCCATTTTTAATAGAATACAGCATGCGTATGATAGACAGTCTGTCACTATCATACACATGCTGTATTCTATTAAAATTTCACCGTTTCCGTATCTTTTTCACAATAGCTGAGCATTTCGTAAGTAGGGAAAAGGCACTTGTGAATTAGAAATCGCCCGCACCTCACTTGGCGCACCTGCATTTTACAAAATTGAAAGACTGTGAATTGCATAACAAATAAAAAAAAAAACTTTCTCCAACAGGTCAGACATTTTTAGCTAAACTTGACAAAGTCAAGATAAGCTATTGCCGTCAAGCGTGTGGAAGTTTGTTCACATTTTCCTTTAGCACAGGCTACACCCTGCAGTTCTTGTCTGATCATCACAAAATTTCATCTGAAGGTTTGAGGTCATGTCTAGATGAGAACGGACCCTTTTGGTCACAATCGGTCAACCGTGATGGCTGCCCGAGCATGAAAACCTTCAGCACAGTCTACAGGTCGTATTTATAACAGGATTTTATTGTAACTTGATAGGATGACTCTGTATGATGTCGAGATGAGAACTTTCCCAGTTACGATCTGTCAACCGCGATGGCTGCCCAAGCCCAAAAACCTTTAGCACAGTCTACAGGTCGTATTCATGGAGGGATTTCATTGTAATTTGGTAGGATGACTCCAGATAATGTCTAGATGAGAACGTCCTCTTTTGGTCACAATCGTTCAACGGTGACAGCTGCCAAGCCCAAAACCTTTAGCACAGGCTACAGGTCATTTTCATGAAGGGATTTCATTGTAACTTGGTAGGATGACTCAATATAATGTCCAGATGCTCAATATAATGTCTACATGAGGATGTCCCCTTTTGGCTGTAATCTCAACCATGATGGCAATACAGGCCCGAAGCCCGAAAACCTTTAGCACAGTCTACAGGCCGTATATTTATGAAGGGATTTTATTGTAGCTTGATATGATGACTCGGTATAATGTCTAAATGAGAACGTCCCATTTCAGTTGCGATCAGTCGACCGTGACAGTGGTCAGAAGCCCGAAAACCTTTAGCACAGTCTGCAGGTCGTATTTATGAAGGGATTTCATTGTAACTTTGCATGATGACTCCGTATAATGTCTAGATGAGAGAACTTCCCTTTCAGTAGGAATCGGTACAGACGCACGTAATCCAGTATACCCCCATTTTCTTCGAAAGTGGGGGTATAACTACAACTTTACCAAAACAAGTATGTGAGTGTAACTTGATGAGTAACGAGGCAATCCTCACTGACCCAGTCACACCCACGCACCTGGTAATGTCAGTTTATGACCAAAATTAAAAGACCACTGAAGGAAATGCCTTTCAAAAAAGGTAGGTTTTAGTACCAGACTTGAATGATTCAAGTGATTTACTATTTTTTATGGGCCGCACAGGCCTGTGACCTAGATTTGTTTAGCACAGTTCATAGTTATGAAGTGATTTCATTATAACTTGGAAGGATAACTCAATATGATGTCTAGGTGAGACTTTCATATTTTGGTCTCGATCAGTCAGCCGTTACCGCCACCTGTTCACGGGACCTGGATTCATTTAGTACTGGCTCCAGGTTATTTTTATAAAGGGATTTAATTGTAACATGGTAGGATAACTTGGTATGATATCTAAATGAGACTGTCCTATTTTGGTCATGATCGGTCAACTATGACTGCCGAGCCGTCATGTTTGTGAACAAGATTCCTTTAGCAAAGTCTACGAGTTATATTTGTGAAGGGATTTTATTTTAACTTGATAGGATGACTCATTTTGGAATAATTTCACTGTAACTTGGCAACTTTTGTTGACATAAATTAACTGTGAGGGCCACATTAACCCACCCCTCAATTCTTTAGTACAGTCTACACTTCAAATTATTTTTATTGAAAACATAGCATACAGGAACAGAAATTAACATATTCTCAATTATCACAATTCTTGTCGTATATCATAATCTTTTCATAAACATTGAACATTATCCTTTTTATACGCCTGTTCAAAAAATGGGATATATTATGTGAACGGTCTCACCATCCGTCCATCTGTCTGTCCGTCCTTCCATCCATCCGTGGACATATTTCGTTTCCCTATGATAACTTTAGTTGTAATGGTTTGAGCAGAGTTAAATTTGGCATGTGGATTTAGTATATTGAGGATGTGGAATGAGTGTTTTTCTCATATAATATTTATGAAACGAGTCTAAGAATTTTCTGTTTTGGCGAGCCTCTAGCGAGCCCAAACAGAAAATTTGGATGAGTTTCATTAATATTATATGAGAAAAACACTCATTTCATATTCTATTTATCTTATGACACACACAAGCACAAATTAGCCACTAAGTAGGACTTTTTACCCCATCACCTAACTTGAGTTGCAGACGGCACTTGGAAAAAACATCCTCGTATAACTAAAAAATTTAATTTTTTGCTTCCAAAGCATAGGTTATTTCCCCTCATTGGAACGAGCTCGTCGAGCCAGTTCCAATGAGGGGTCATAACCTATGTTTTGGAAACAAAAAGTGAAAATATAAAAAACAAGAGGCCCCACGGGGCCTGAAGCGCTCATCTTGAACAGAACACAATATAAACAAGAGTCGAAGAATGAGTACATTACGCAAACCATCTCCATAGGCTACACTGTCAATCCTTGAGTCCGTCAGGAGTGACAAAAATAAACCGGCATCACGCCTTTTTTTCAGTTGATCATAAAGTAAAATGTAGAGCTCCCCTGTGAAGCCCCTTGATACAACCTATGTGGATTAATCTTCGTTACACACTTCTAGTGGGTACTGAATACAAAATTTTTAATTCTGCAAAATGGCCAATTCCGGCTCCCATAGAGAGCCCAAATATTAACCCAGGCTCTTGATTTGAACACAGTTGAATCTGACTTCCCTAGAGATGTTGTGTATCGAATATGAAAGCATTCTGACTGTTGGATCTGAAGAAGAGAAATTGTAAAGAAATTTCCTCGAATTGCACTAAGTTCAAATTTGGGCTACCATAGCGAGCCCAAATATTAACCTATGGATCCGATTTGAACAAACTTGAATCTGACCCCCCTAGAGATGTTGTATACCAAATATGAAAGCATTCTGATGAGTGGATCTGAAGAAGAAGATTTTTGAAGAAATTCCCTCATATTGTACTAAGTTAAATATCATGTTCCCATATGGAGCCCAAATATTAACCTAGTCACTCGAATTGAACAACCTGGAATCAGACACCCCCCCCCCCCCCCCCCCCCCCCCCCCCCCCCCCCTAGAGATGTTGTATACCAAATATGAAAGCATTCCGACTGGTAAATCTGAAGAAGAAGATTTTTAAAGAAAATTCCTCATATTACACTAAGCAAAAATTTGGGCTACCATATATACCTAGGGGTCTGATTTGAACAAACTTGAATCTGACCCCCCTTAGAGATGTTGCATACCAAATATCAAAGCATTCTGACTGGTGGATCTAAAGAAGATTTTTTTAAATTACCCTCCATATTGAACAAAGATAAACCCAAATATTAACCTAGGAACAATCTTGAATCTGACCCTCATAACAATGATGTATACCAAACATTAAAAGATTCTGACTGGTGGTTCTGAAGAAGAAGATTTTTAAAGAATATTCCCCATATTACCCTATGTTAAAACTTTGGGCTCCTGTAGAGAGCCCAAATATGAACCAATGAGCTTTATTTCAACAAACTTTTATCTGCCCCCCCCCCCCCCCCCCCCCTCCCCCTCTAAGAATGCTGTATACCAAATATCAAAAGATTCTGATGATTGGTTCTGGAGAAAAGATTTTTTTTAATTTTTGCAAATATGCTGACTCAGCATTTTTTCGTTGCCCATTACAGAACACCCTAACATAACCGATGGCAATTTTTTTTTATCATTCAATTCTACAGGTCCTAAGGATACTTCATACCAAATAACAGCTCTCTGTTCCGTGTGGTTTGGGAAATATGGGCATTTGAAAATATTTCTATTTTTAGCTCCCATGGTTCCCATGGGGATGCGGGAATTATTTTTTTTTTTTTGCATGGGTCAAGTACTTATGACCCAATAATACCACAAACCAAATATGGTTCATACCGGACCATCGGTTCAGAAAATAGAAATTTTGGGCGGGGCCAAAAATCTTACCCCCCTCCTATTACAAAGTCAAATATTATTTCACGAACTTCGTTTGAACAAACTTGATTCTACACCTCATATGGAAGCTCCATAGCAAATATCAAGTCATTGTACATACTGGTTCTTGAGAAGAAGATTTTAAAAATATTTTTGAGCATTTTCCCCCACTCCCTCCCTATGGGGCTGGGCATGTCGAGTTGAATAAAAATGAAATGCCCCTTTGGGACCATCACTCACACAAACTTTCCTAAAAATGAATGGCATTTTTCTTGTAGGTAAAAAATTAATGCAATATAACCCACCCTAAATAGGACAGATAATGTAAATTCTCCCTACTGAAATTAGGCAAATGTCACCCAGTTGTATTTTGTTTAGCCAATCAAATTGTCCAGTTTTGAAATTGACCAATGAAAGCTCCCAACTCTAATTATGCAAATTATGAAAATGTGACTAAGTTTTATTTTGTTCAGCCAATCAAATTGTCTAGTTTTGGAATTGACCAATGAAATTGGCAGAAGGCTTTATTTATCACTGATTAATATGAAAACAAAATATCAAATGTTTTAAAGTGAACAAAACGGACGAGTCATATGATAAAACAAAATACAGGATGGGTTCAATTTCCGTTTCTAGCGGCCAATTTGCAGTAGAGTTATGGCCCTTTATTTATGGGAATTTAGCCTAAGTTCTCGTTTCCGGATGACAACTTAGGATGTTATACATGGAATGGAAAGAAATTTGGGTTGTGGGTTTATTACAACAAAATACAGGATGAGTTTCATTTGGAGTTTTGAAAGCCCATTTGCAGTAGAGTTATGGCCCTTTGTTTATTTAGCCCAATTTTTTTGCTTCCGGATAATAACTTCAGTTATAATGGATCAAATGGAATGTGAATGGTCTTGCTGTCTGCCTGTCTGTCCATCCATGGACACATTTCGTTTCCGGACGATAACTTCAGTTTAATGGTTTGAGCTGAGTTAAATTTGGCATTTGGATTTAGTATAACAAAATACAGGGTTGGTTTCAATTTCCGTTTCTAGCGGCCCATTTGCAGTAGAGTTATGGCCCTTTATTTTTGGGAATTGAGCCTAAGTTCTCATTTCCGGACGATAACATAAGATGTTACATACGGAATGGAAAGAAATTTGGTATGTGGGTTTAGTATAACAAAATACAGGGTGGGTTCAATTTCCGTTTCTAGCGGCCCATTTGCAGTAGAGTTATGGCCCTTTATTTATGGGAATTGAGCCCAAGTTCTCGTTTCCGGACAATAACATAAGATGTTACATACGGAATGGAAAGAAATTTGGTACGTGGGTTTATTACAAAAAAATATGTTAATTGAATAGCCACTTTGCCAATGAAAATTATTTAATTAATATGAGTATTCAATTAACAGATTTTGGTCACTTTCCTGTATTCCAGAGATAAACTGAGCATTTATTCTATTATATCTTGTTTGACAGAGCTCCTAGAGCTCAGTCAAAAACATATAATAGATTAAATGTCTGTATTGGATGTACTGAGGCCAAATATGTCTATAAACATAGAGAATTTGAAGATTATCACCAAATATCAAGGAAATTTTTCTACATATTACAAGATTTTTTATTCAATTAACAGGAGTGATGGAGAATGGACACGATAAGCAGGTTGCCCTCTTTCAATTTGCAACCACCAGTCTCCAGCCGGTGTAGGTACAGGACGGAACCTGTATAGCACGGCCCCCAGCAATGAATTTACCTGTGCTCTGTCCATCCTATATCAGTGCATGTAATCTGTTACATATAGATAATTTTTGGTCACAGTCTGTCTGCAATTCCAAGGGGGGTGACAGCCAATCTGGCTATGACATCTCCCTCAGTATACACATCAACACTACTTGTACTATATAAATGTAATTTTTTTTTTTTGTAAGTATACTGTAAATACAGAATCTAAAGGAGTCTACTCTATAACCTATATAATAATAATAATAATAATTTTAAAGCCCAGAATCCACACACAGTGCTCAATGGCTGTACAATAATTGCATACATATACATATATACACATACATTCTCTCATAGATACATTGATACATGGATCACTATTGTCATTTATTGGTGCCCAACGCCACATCAGCAACCGAAGCTATATTGTGGCGATAAGTGACAGAACCTAAAAGAAAAAGGATATTGAATTAAAACAAAATAAAAAAAACAAAACAAACGAGCTCGACTGTCGTCCGGTGCATACCCCCACGTGGTGTACCGCCTAGTGTGAGCATACCTATGACCAACAAATATTATAGAAAATAATGAAAGTTATGAATATTCTCGGACGGACGCACAGACGGATGCATGTAATCCAGTATACCCCCCCCCCCCCCCCCCATTTTCTTGAAAGTGGGGGTATAACAATTTCCAAAAATTTCTAAGTCAAAAAGTATGGTAAATTGTTTGGTGTTTGGAAGTTTTATGCAATGAGGAAGAAGCCTTTGTCAGAGGCAAACTGTATGCCATATTTCACTGAAATCTGATAACCCATATCTGAGATACAGGCTGAACAGACAAATAATGTCTATTTCCTACAATTTCTAAGTCAAAAAAGGGGGGATAACTCTAAAAAGGAGAATGTGAGAAATATCGTTGAATCCTTTTTTTAAAGCCTATACCATAAGCAGTGTTCACTGCAAATTTCATTGCAATAGAACATTCGATACCCGAGATACAGGCTGAACAGACAAAATTTGGCTCGGACGGACACAATTTCTAAGTGAACAAGTAATAAAACAAGTGATGAAAAAACAAAAATGACTAGTGTGGGCATACCTGTGACCAACAAATATTATAGAAAATAATACCCATTATAGAAAATAATAATTTATTTAAGTTATGAAAGTTATGAATATTCTCGGACGGATGCACAGACGCACGTAATCCAGTATACCCCCATTTTCTTCGAAAGTGGGGGTATAACTACAACTTTACCAAAACAAGTGTGTGAGTGTAACTTGGTGGTGAGTAATGAGGCAATCCTCACTGACTCAGTCACACCCATGCACCTGGTAATGTCAGTTTATGACCAAAATTAAAAGACCACTGAAGGAAATGCCTTTCGAAAAAGGTAGGTTTTAATACCAGACTTGAATGATTCAAGTGATTTACTATTTTTTATGTCGATTGGAAGAGAATTCCAAAGCGTTGGGCCAGCAACCGCAAAGGCCCTATCACCAGCACTAGTAAATTTAGATACGGGCTGAACCAGATTGAGATGACCTGCTGACCTCGGTGGTATGTGGATGGTAAGCAGATCGGACAGGTAGGAGTGCAGATCCCGAGATACACTTAAACACAAAAAGGACAATTTTAAATTCAATTCTTTGCTTAACGGGTAGCCAATGTAACTCAGAGAGTGCTGGTGTTATATGGCAGTACTTTTGAGTTCTGGTTATGACCCGTGCAGCACAATTTTGGATCTGTTGTAGCTTTTCAAGAATAGATGTTTTAGAGCCAATCAGAAGAGAGTTGCAGTAGTCGAGGCAACTGGTAACAAAGGCGTGGACAAGCTGTTGTGACGTCTGCGTATCAATGAAGGATCAAATTTTGCTAATATTTCTAAGATGAAAAAATGCACTGTGAGAGACATGTTTGATATGTTCATCAGCGGCCAAATTTTCATCCATGAAATAACCTAAGTTTCAAACACAGTTACTGGGTTTTATCGCAGAACCTCCGATATTGAGGGACAGTTTGGATATTTTTGAAAGTTGATGAGATAGACCTATATATATTACTTCTGGCTTGTCATCGTTCAATTTAAGAAAGTTTTTAGTCATCCATGCCTTGATGTCTGAAATACAAAGTTCAATCTTACTGCATGCTTCAGACTCAAAGGCGTGAGTAAAACTAATATACAGCTGTGTGTCATATATGCAATTAACAGGTCAAATTTGTACTAAAGGTATGGTAAATGGTTTTGTGTTTGAAAATTATATTCAGTTAACAGGGATATTCAATTAAACGATGCCCAATTAACCCTTTACCCAACGAATCGCCCGCATCTGCCCACGTAATATGCAAATTCAGCAGCCTAAAAAATATTATTTTTTGAAAAATGTCAACAAAACCATATCATGTGACCCCTCTTTGGAACGAGCTTGTCGAGCTCGTTCCAAAGAGGGGTCACATGGTGTGGATTTGTTGAAATTTTTTTTTTTAATTTAAAAAATGGTATTTAAAATAATAAATTTTGAAATCGTCTGCGTTGGGTAAAGGGTTAAGTGGGCTCTACTGTACAGACAACAACAAATTTTGCCACGCATTAGCAGTGCTCTTGTTCTATTTTCTAGTCAACTTGACTTCAAAAGTGAAAGTAATCATTCTTGTCATCCAAAGATAAGTTTTTTGCAGTAATGCTCTTTATTCTTACAGGAATGTGGTGGCAAAAGTTCTTGCAACGATTACAAGATTTCTTATTCAATTAACAGGAGTTACTCTAAAATCTGTATGCAATTAATAGGTCATATTTGTACTGAAGGTATGGTAAATGGTTTGGTGTTTGAAAGGTTTATAAAATTAATAGGGTTATTCAATTAAAAGGTATACAATTAAGTGCCACTGTAATGTGACTTGAAAGCTTCATATTATCTTTGAAGTGACATTATTTTGCCTGACAGGGTTTTCTTTTGTTACAATTTATAGGAGAATTCCCTATAAAATGTTACAAGACATGCAAGCAAACAAGAAATTTTGATAACTAGAAATAATTTGACACTCTATCAGTTCAAGCATGTTTCTGAGTAACAAGTTCGACATATCTTAGGTAATTAGAGATCTTCTCAGTGTTTTGATTTTAAGTTTGTTTGAAGTGTTATAAGATTTATTTCATGAATTTACTAAAAAAAAGAAGTCAAATTAATTTTTATTAAAAAAAACTTGAAATATTTACAGGTGTCTTGTCAGTGTTTTTGAGTAACCGAGGAGGTCTGGAGATGCCAAACTTTTACAGCTGTCTTGTTAGTGTTTTAGAGTAACCAAAGAGGTCTGGAGGGCCAAACTTTTACAGCTGTCTTGTTAGTGTTTTAGAGTAACCAAGGAGGTCTGGAGGGCCAAACTTTTACAGCTGTCTTGTTACTATTTTAGAGTGACCATGGAGATCTGGAGGTGCAAACGTCTGGAGGTCTTTAGTCTTTTTGAGTGACAAAGAAAGCCTTGAGGTCTTTTTAGTTAGTGTCTTGTTAGTTTTTTTGAGTGACCAAGGATGCCGGGAGGTCCAAACTTTTACAGGCATCTTGTTAGTCTTGTAGAGTGACCAAAAAATCTTGAGGTCCCAACTTTTACAGGTATCATGATCGTCTTCTAGAGTGACAAAGGAAGTCTGGAAGTTGAAACTTTTACAGCTGTCTTGTTAGTCTTTTAGAGTGATCTAGATCTGGGTTCCCAAATGTTTACAGGTGCCTTGTTCGTCTTTTAGAATGACCAACAATGTCCGGTGATCCAAACATTTACATGTGTTTTGTTGGGTCTTTTTACAGCTACTAACAAGGTCTGTAGGTCCAAACTTTTGCAGGTGTCTTGTTTACGTCTTTCAGAGTGTGCAAGGAGGTCTGGAGTTCCATAATTTACCGGTGTCTTATTAGTCTTTCAGAGTGTGCAAGGAGGTCTGGAGTTCCATATTTTACAGGTGTCTTGTTAGACTTTTTGACCAAGGAAGTCTGGAGGTCCAAATTACCGCACAAGGTCTTACTAATACATGATTACCCTGAGAAGTGACCATTGTCCAGGGTCATTATCCTGCTATTGTATAATAAATGCTTATTCCTTGACAGGTTTGACCATTGTCCAGGGTAACTATCCTGTCATTGTATAATAAAAGATTATTCCTGGACAGAGAAATAACCAATGTCCGGGGTAACTAACCTGCTGTTGTATAATAAATGCTTATTCCTTGTTAGTGAAGTGACCAATGTCCAGGGTAATTAACCTGAGAAGTGACCATATTCCAGGGTAACTAACCTACTATTGTATAATAAATGCTTATTCCTTGACAAGAGAAGTGACCATTGTCCACAGTAATTGACCTGCCATTGTTTTATAAAAGCTTATTCTTTGATGATGAAGTGACCAATGTCCAGGGTAATTATCCCGAGAAGTGACCATTGTGCAGGGTAATTAACTTATCCTTGCATAATAAAAACTTAATTCTGGACAGAGAAGTGACCAATGTCAGGGTAAATAACCTGAGAAGTGACCAGTGTCCAGGGTAACTAAGCTGCCATTGCATAATAAAAGCTATTTCTTGACAGGTGACCATTGTCCAGGGCAATTAACCTGCTATTGTATAATGAAAGCGTATTCCTTGACAAAGAAGTGACCATTGTCCAGTGTAATTAATGTACTATTGTCCAGAGTACTTTAGGTGCTTTTGTATAATGAATGCTTAACCAAGTGACCAATGTCAGGGTAATTAACCCGAGAAGTGACCATTGTCCAGGGTAACTAAGCTGCCATTGCATAATAAAAGCTATTCCTTAGCAGAGAAGTGACCATTGTCCAGGGCAATTAATCTGCTATTGCATAATGAAAGCTTATTCCTTGACAGACAAGTGATCACTGTCCATGGTAATTACATGCTATTGTATTCTAAAAACTTATTCCTTGACAGAAAAATAACCATTGCCCAGGGTAATTAACCTGCTATTGTTTAATAAATGCTTATTCTTTGACACAGAAGTGACCATTGTTCAGGGTAATTAACCTGCTATTGTTTAATAATAAATGCTTATTCTTTGACACAGAAGTGACCATTGTCCAGGGTAATTAACCTGCTATTGCATGATAAAAGCTTAATCCTTGACTGCGAAGTGACCATTTTCCAGGGTAATTAACCTGCTATTGCATGATAAAAGCTTAATCCTTGACTGCGAAGTGACCATTTTCCAGGGTAATTAATGTGAAAAGCTTATTCCTTGAGAGAAGAGACCATTGTCCAGGGTAATTAATGTGTTATTGTATAACAGACATACTCCATGACAGAGAGGTGACCTTTGCCCAGGGTAATTAACTGCTATTGTATACTAAAAACTTATTCCTTGACAGAGAAGTGACCACTGTCTATGATAATGTGCTATTGTATATTAAAGGCATATTCCTTGACCGAGAATTGACCATTGTCCAGAGTAATTAACCTGCTATTGAATAATAAAAGCTCATTTCTTGACAGAGAAGTGACAATTGTCCAGAGCAATTCACCTGCTATTGTATAATAAATGTTTATTCCTTGACAGAGAATTGACCATTGTCCAGGGTAATTAACCTGCCACTGAACAATAAAACAATCCATGCACAATGGAAAAGTTTTATTTTTTTTGTTTTATTGGTGTTTAGAGTCACATACTTATGCACAATGGCTAATCGTGACCGTGACAGTTTTACGGGTGGAGGAAGCCGGAGTACCCGGAGAGAACCACCGAGCAACGACGAGCAGCTGTCAGCTCTCCAACATAGTAACTCTGAACTCTGCACCGCAGCACAGGCAGGGTTAGATTGGTTGAAGACATGCGCACCGTCGACGTGCAGTACGCCTCAGTACACAGCGTCATCGTGCCCCCATGTAGGCAATCGGGGTGAAGTGTCTTGCCCAAGGACACAACGTGGTTGCCGCAGGTGGGATTCGAACCGAGGACCTCTCGGCTTGCAGCCTGCACCTCTACCAACTGAGCCACCGCGTCCCCTCAATGGAAAAGTGACCAATGTCCAATTAACCTGAGAAGGGACCATTGCCAAAAGTAATTAACCTACAAAGTGACCATTGTCCAGAGTAATTAACCTGTTTCTTCCATTCTGCTAATTATGCTCTGTTGTAAAGAATAGTGATGAACAGATTATCAAAACTTGCTATCAACCGATTACCGATTATTTCCCTGCCGATTCCAATGGTTGAAGTTGGACACTGAAGAAAATCTGTTGGTGCCTGTTACACTACAGAATTTTGTTGATAAATCATCAATTACGAAAGCTTAATACCACATAAGTTCTTAGAGTATGCATATTTAGTGCTGGGCAATATTAGCCAAAATAATATTTGAATTTTGGTTGGGGTGTGGGGAAAAGATCGTTATTAACAATACAATCACACGACATTGTTCTTTTAAGGATTGTGTTTTATTCCGGTAGTGTTAATATGGTTTCGTGTAAGGACACAATTCACTTGGCTGTATTAACCAGGAATATACTGAGCACACAAACTTTGTGTCTTAAATGAATAATAATTTTAATGTGAATGTATGTTGTGAAGTCGTATGATGCATGGTTTACACCTTCGTCATAATGTATTATTCAGTGTTCTTTTTTCAACTTGTTACCTCCCTTGATGTGTTTCTGTAATGTTTACATGAACTCTACAATCTTCGAGAAATGGTGGCAATCTTGTACCGATTGCAGTTGGTAAATTCTGTGATATCTCTGCTCTGCAAAGCCCAAAATGTCTGCTATGCACTACACACGTTTTTAATGGGGAAAGTTTATTGAAATGGCCAGATATCAAAGGGATTTTTAATAGTCAGTGTTAAATATAGAATAACCGGAAACTGCCGGTTGTCATAAACGGCCGATGCCCCATAACTGGCCAGTGCCGATTCCGATTATCGGTTCATCACTTGTAAAGAACCCATGCAGAGCCCTTACACCTGCCTGAGGACCCATGCAGAGCCCTTACACTTTCCAGAGGACCTATGTGGAGCCCTTACATTTACCAGAGGACTCATGCAGGGTCCTTATACTTGCCAGATGACCCATTCAGGGTCCTTACACTTACCAGAGTACCCATGCAGAGCCCTTACACTTGCCAGGGGACCCATATAGTGTCCTTACACTTGCCAGAGGACCCATGTAGAGCCCTTACACATGCCAGGGGCCCATGTTGGGTTCTTACGCTTGCCAGGGGACCCATGCAGGGACCTTACACTTGCCATACAACTCATTGCAGGGTCATTACACTTGCCAGGATAAAAGTTCCATACTTTTTCCAGACATGTCAGCTCTTTTTTTACATACTCATTCGAGTACTTCAAATTGATGAAAATAGGTCTTATTTATTTATTGGGGTTTAACAACACAATTTGACAACCAGGGTCACCTCATGTCAGAGAAAATCTGCCTTACAAAGTTTCCAACGAAAATCAGTCTGCAACACAAGGTAATGTTTTTATGTGCTTGAAATCATTTTTAAGGATGTAATTTTGTCAGTACGGCTGCTTGCTTGAGAAGATGAACTACAGTAAAATCCTCTTAATTGAATATCCATTTTGCCAGTGAAAATTATTCAATTAACAGGAGTATACAATTAACAGGGATTTGGTCAGTTTGCTGTGTTCTGGAGGTAAACTGAGCATTTATTCTACTATATCTTATTTGACAGAGCTCCTAGAGCTCTGTCAAACAAGATATAATAGAATAAATGCCTGTATTGGATGTAGTGAGGCCAAAAAGGTTGATAAATAAGGGGAATTTGTTGCGTGTCACGGTATTTTTTTCGACACATTACAAAATTTTATATACAATTAACAGGAGTTTACTCTTCAATCCATATGCAATTAACAGATGAAATTTGTACTGAAGGTATGGTAAATGGTTTTGTGTTTGAAAATTATATTCAATTAGCAGGGATATACAGTTAAGAGATATCCAATTAAGTGGGCTCCACTGTATTAAATTACAAACAACTGTAATGATGTTTTAATTTCAAATGATTTAAAAAGTTTGTTCCAAAAATTAGTTTCTGTTTTTTCAATTCCCCAAGCTGACATTTTTCATATTTTTTTAAGGCCTTTTCCAGACCAACATACTTTTTCAAGAATTTCAAAAGGATGTAAGAACCTTAGGATCCTTGCAGCGGCTCGGACAGAGTGGCATAAAACAGCTAGTCTAAAGCTCCAATGGCTGTTGTGGGGATTTGGCAGCCTTCCCCAGTCCTAACTAGGCCACACCCGCTGGTTATTACCTCCCCTCCCATGGAAGTAGGAGGCGGGGTGACAACCTGAGGGTCATAGTTAGAACCAGGCCTTCGAGGAGAAACTTTTTGTAAATTGCAGTGCTTTAAGAGTGAATCTCAGGCATTTATAGCATGTGTAGCCCTAGTACTGGAGGCCGTTTGTGGACACCGTAATGTGAAACTTGCATTGGGACAATATTTTAAGGGGAGTGGGCAAAAAGTTTTGGGGAGGGCAAGGTTGGAGAGGAAAGGAAGTCACTCTATGAATCAAGTGAACCAGGTGGGATAGCCCAGAAAACCCTCTCGTCTGTATTTGTTTGGCCCCCCACTTGCATTTCTTTTTGACAGGTACAGTACAGTCACCGTGGACTGATCCCTTCCGCAAGTGGAATATTATATTTCAAACACCAATTATGGGAATAATCATCCAAAATTTAATTAATGAAGCACCGGGTCCTTAAAATTTTGCTGATGACTTTTATATGCCCATTTGAAAAACGGTTGTATTATGTAATCAGTTTGTCCATTCATCTGTCTATTAACATTTTGGTTTCTGACCGATAACTGCAGTTTAGCAGTTTAGATTATTTGATCTCAAGCAAAGTTATGTGTATTGCCCAGCTATTAATACAGGCCAAGTTCGAATATGGGTTCCGACCAATTATTTTCACATGAGTTAAGGCCCTTTTTCAACTGAGAATCCAACCGTCTATTAACATTTTTGGTTTCCGAATGATAACTCTAGTTTGGATCATTTGATCTCAACCAAAGTTCGAACAATTCAAAATGGTGAAGGCCTAAAAAAAAAAAAAGTTAAAATCTGTTTCTCAGGCCCTCCCACATGGTCCTTTGGGCTACCACATGTCCTCTTTTTATAACCAATGCAAACATTAAAAAAATAAAAATTAAATGGTTTGTCCCTTCAGTGAAATAAGGGTTTGCAATGCTTTAGCACTGCAAAACCTTGTTGCACTGAAGGGACGAAATACACCACCACCCATGCTCTTCTGTAGATTATGAGGCCTAAAACACAAAACAAAACAAGAATATGAACTTTTGATGGCAAAGAAATAATTACAAAAAAGAGGCCCCACAGGGCCTGAAGCGCTCGCCTTGAACAGAACATGATATAAACAGAGTCCAAGAATGAGTCTACATTAAGCAATCCATTTCCATCGGATATATTGTCAATCCTTGAGTCCCTCAGGTGTGACAAAAATTATCCCGAGCATCATGCCTTTTCTTCAGTTGATTATAATGTAAAATGTGGAGCTCCCCTATGAAACCCCTTGATACAACCTATGTGGATTAATCTTAATTACACACCTCTTGAGGGTACCGAATACAAAATTTCTTAATTCTTCAGCTACATGGCCAATTCCAGCTCCCATATGGAGCCCAAATATAAACCCAGGCTCTCAATTTGAACAAAGTTGAATCTGACCTCCCTGGAGATGTTGTATACCAAATACGAAAGCATTCTGACTGCTGGATCTGAAGAAGAAAAATTTTAAAGACATTTCTTCTTATTGGACCATGTTAAAAAAAAAATTGGGGCTACCAGAGCAAACCCAAATATTAACTTATGGACCCGGTTTGAACACACTTGAATCTGACCTCCCTAGAGATGTTGTATACCAAATATGAAAGCATTCTGACTAGAGAATCTGAAGAAGACTTTTAAAAAAATTTCCTCGCTAGTGAATCTGAAGAAGACTTTTAAAAAAATTTCCTCATATTGCATTAAGTTCAAATTTGGGCTACCATAGGGAGCCTAAATATTAACAAACTTGAATCTGACCCCCCCAGAGATGTTGTAAACCAAATATGAAAGGATTCTGACAGGTGAATCTGAAGAAGATTTTTGAAGAAATTCCCTCATATTGTACTAAGTTAAATTTCTAAGTTAAATTTCAGGTTCCCATATGGTGCCCAAATATTAACCCAGG
Organism: Pictodentalium vernedei; assembly: GCA_031216915.1. Lineage (NCBI taxonomy): Eukaryota > Metazoa > Mollusca > Scaphopoda > Dentaliida > Dentaliidae > Pictodentalium > Pictodentalium vernedei. Next base: position 468,090,919 of record CM062291.1, read on the forward strand.
CACTCGAATTGAACAAACCTGAATCTGACCCCCCAGAGATGTTGTATACCAAATATGAAAGCATTCCGACTGCTGGATCTTAAAAAGATTTTTAAAGAAATTTCCTCATATTGCACCAAGTTAAAATCTGGGCTACCAAAGCGAGCCCAAATATACACCTAGGGACCCGATTTGAACAAATTTGAATCTGACCCCCCTAGAGATGCTGTATACCAAATATGAAAGCATTCTGACTCATAGTTCTGAAGAAGAAGATTTTTAAGAATTATCCACCATATTGAACTAAGTTGAAATTTGGGATGGAAGCCCAAATATTAATCTAGGGACTTGGTTTGAACAATCTTGAATCTGACCCTCATAACAATGATGTACACCAAACATTAAAAGATTCTGACAGGTGGTTCTGAAGAAGATTTTTAAAGAATATTCCCCATATTGCCCTAAGTTGAAAACTCGGGCCTCTGTATTGAGTCCAAATATAAACCACTGGACTTTATTTTAACAAACTTGTATCTGACCCCCCCTATGAATGCTGTATACTGAATAAAAAGATTCTGACCATTGGTTCTGGAGAAAAGACTTTTTAAAATATTTGCAAATATGCTGACTCAGCATTTTTTCGATTCCCTCTACACAGCACCCTAACAAAACCGATGGTAATTTTTTTTTAACTTTCATTTTTACTGGTCCTAAGGATGCTTCACACCAAATAACAGCTCTCTGTTCCGTGTGGTTTTGGAAATATAGGCGTTTGAAAATATTTCTATTTTTAGCTCCTGGGTTCCCATGGGGATGCAGGAACTTTTTTTGGCATGTATCAAGTACTTAGGACCCAATAATACCACATACCAAATTTGGTTCAAATCGGACCATCGGTTCAGAAAATAGAAATTTTGGGCAGGGCCAAAAATCTTAACCCTCCCATTACAAAGCCAAATATTGCTTCACGAACTTCGTTTAAACAAACTTGATTCTACACCTCAAAAGTAAGCTCCATAACAAACATCAAGTCATTGTACCCGAAGAGAGAAGAAGATTTAAAAAATATTTTGGAACATTTTCCCCCACTCCCTACCTATGGGCTGGGCATGTTGAATTGAACAAAAATGCAATGCACCTTCAGCACCATCACTCACACAAACTTTCACTTGAATTGGGCCAGTGGTTTAGGAGTGGAAGACCAAATCATGGTGTTGACGGACGACAGCCGGAGAGCGATGAGATTAGCTCAGCTTGATTTTGTCAAGGTGAGCTTATAAAAAATAAAATGAAAATCCACCCGTCCGCATGCAGTTTTACAAAAAAAAGGCTGAGAAACAGAAGATAAATTTTTTGAGGCCTAACAGGCATATTTAGCCATGCCTGGTGGTGCTCTTGTTATCACCTGGTAAACACATGCATGGACTAGGGCTGCACGATATTCAAAACTGAATACCTGTATTGGTATTCAAAAATATACCGGTATATCGAAAACTGTTTAGATATATGAACACAAGCACCACAATCCGGTCTAGAGGCATCACAGTCGGAACGAATTAGCATGCCTTGATGATGCAGTTCGAAAAACCTTTACCCAACGCAGACGATATCAAAACTTATTATTTTCAAAATTAATTTATCAGATTTTCCCCAAAGATTTCAACAAAACTATATCATGTGACCTCTCATTGGAACGAGTTCAATGAGCTCGTTCCAATGAGGGGTCACATGATATAGTTTTGTTGAAATTTTTGGAAATTATTTTTTCAACTGCAGAATTTGTATGTATCGAGGGCACAAGCAGACTATTCCTCGGATAAAGGGATAATATTCATTCGGGGCTACAGTCAAAAAACTTGACATCTTGAAAATTAAATTGTGGGTAAATAAATAATGGCGATAAACCAATAGTTTTGTAATTACACCGGTATTCAATCGATATTGGTTTGAATACCGGTATATATCGGTTTATCATATAACTCGTCCGTTTTGTTCACTTTAAAACATTTGATATTTGGTTTTCATATTAATCAGTGATAAATAAAGCCTTCCGTCAATTTCATTGGTCATTTTCAAAACTAGACAATTTGATTGGCTGAACAAAATACAACTGGGCCACATTTTCATAATCTGCATAATCAGAGTTGGGACTTGGGAGCTTTCATTGGTCAATTTCAAAACTGGACAATTTGATTGGCTAAACAAAATACAACTGGTTCACATTTGCATAATTTCAGTAGGGAGAATTTACGTTATCTGTCCTATTTAGGGTGGATTATATTGTATCAATCTTTTACCTACAAGAAAAACGCCATTCATTTTTAGCTTAACTTGACATAGTCAAGATAAGCTAATGCCATCACGCGTGCGGAAGTCTGTTAGTCTGTTCACATTTTCCTTGTCTGATCATAACGAAATTTCATATGCGGGTTTGGGGACATGTCTAGATGAGAACATCCCCTTTTGGTCGCGATTGGTCAACCGGTATGGCTGCCCAAGCCCAAAACCAGAAAACCATTAGCACAGTCTACAGGTCGTATTTATGAAGGGATTTCATTGTAACTTGGTAGGATGCCTCTGTATAATGCCAAGATGAGAACGTCCCCTTTTGGGCATGATCTGTCAACCATGATGGCTGCCCAAACCCGACCACAGTCTACAGGTCATATTTATTGAGGAATTTCATTGTAACTTGGTGGGTTGACTTCATATAATGTCTAGATGAGAAAGTCCCCTTCTGGTCCTGATTGGGCAACTGTGACGGCTACAGGTGCCCGAAGCCCGAAAACCTTTAGCACAGTCTACAGCTCATATTTATGAAGGGATTTCATTGTAACTTGGTAGGATGACTCCAAATAATGTCTAGATGAGAACGTCCCATTTTGATCGCGATCATTCAGCCTTGATGGGTGCCCGAGCCAAAAACCTTTAGCATAGACAAAAGGTCATATTTATGGAAAGATTTAATTGTAACATGTTAGGTTGACTCCATATAATGCCTAGATGATATCCCCTTTTGGTCGTGATTAGTCAACTGTGATGACTACAGGTGCCCGAAGCCCGAAAACCTTGAGCACAGTCTGCAGGTCATATTTATAAAGGGATTTCAGTGTAACTTTGTAGGATCACACCAGATGGTGCCCAGATGAGATTGTCCCCTTTTGTTGCGATTATTCAACCACGATGGCTGCCGAAGCCTGAAAACCTTTAGCACAGTCTACAGGTCATATTTATGAAGGGATTTCATTGTAACTTGGTAGGTTGACTTCATATAATGTCTAGACGAGAACGTCCCCTTTTGAACACGATTGGGCAACTGTGATGGATACAGGGGCCCAAAGCCCGAAAACCTTTAGAACAGTCTACAGGTCATAATTATGAAGGGATTTCATTGTAGCTTGGTAGGATGACTCCAAATAATGTCTAGATGAGAACATCCCCTTTATGGCTGCCCAAGCCCAAAGACCTTTAGCATAGTTTTTCGGTCGAATTTATGGAAGGATTTCATTGTAACTTGTTAGGTTGACTCCATATAATGCCTAGATGATGACATCCCCTTTTGGTCGTGATTGGTCAACTGTGATGGCTACAGGTGCCCGAAGCCCGAAAATCTTGAGCCCAGTCTACAGGTCATATTTATGAAGGGATTTCATTGTAACTTTGTAGGAACACTTCAGATGATGCCCAGATGAGAATGTCCCCTTTCGGTTGCGATCATTCAGCCATTATAGCTGCCGAGCCCAAAGCCCCAATACCTTTAGCACAGCCCACAGGTCATATTTATGAAGGGATTTCATTGTAACTTGGTAGGTTTGACTTCATATAATGTCTAGATGAGAACGTCCCCTTTTGGACACAATTGGGCAACTCTGACAGCTACAGGGGCCCAAAGCCCAAAAACCTTTAGAACAGTCTACAGGCCATAATTATGAAGGGATTTCATTGTAGCTTGGTAGGATGACTCCAAATAATATCTAGATGAGAACGTCCCCTTTTGGTCGCGATCATTCAGCATTGATGGCTGCCCGAGCCCAAAGACCTTTAGCATAGTCTATAGGTCATATTTATGGAAGGATTTCATTGTAACCTGTTAGTCTGACGCCATATAATGCCTAGATGATGACATCCCCTTTTGGTCGTGATTGGTCAACTGTGACGGCTTCAGGGGTCCGAAGCCCAAAAACCTTGAGCACAGTCTACAGGTCATATTTATGAAGGGATTTCATTGTAACTTCGTAGGATCACTCCAGATGAGAATGTCCCCTTTTGGTTGCGATCATTCAACCATGATGGCTGCCCGAGCCCAAAGCCCAAAAACAAAGTACAGTTTACAGGTCATATTTATGAAGGGATTTCATTGTAACTTGGTAGGTTGACTTCATATAATGTCTAGATGAGAACGTCCCCTTTCGACGCAATTGGGAAACTGACGGCTACAGGGGCCCGAAGCCCGAAAACCTTTAGCACAGTCTACATGCCATACTTATGAAGGGATTTCAATGTAACTTTATAGGATGACTCGTTTTGGAATAATGTCACTGTAACTTGGTAACTTTCGTTGATATATGTTAACTGTGAGGGCCACATACATTAACTGTGAGTCTGTGAGGTCATATTAACCCACACCTCAGCTCTTTAGTACAGTGTACACCTCATATTATTTTTATCAAAAACATAGCATACAGGGAACAGAAATGAACATATTCCCAATTATCACAATTCTTGTCTTATCTCATAATCCTTTCATAAACATTGAACATTATCCTTTTCATCGAACACAACACACAAGTTAAGCTACAGTGTCATTGACACTTTCATTTTTTTATATTTTCACTTTTTGCTTCCAAAACATAGGTAATGACCCCTCATTGGAACTAGTGTGTCGCACTCGTTCCAATGAGGGGTCATAACCTATGTTTTGGAAGCAAAAAATGAAAAATTTTTAGTTATACGAGGATGTTTTTTCCAAGTGCCGTCTGCAACTCAAGTTAGGTGATGGGTTCAAAAGACATACTAAGCGGCTAATTTGTGCGTGTGTGTGTCATATGATAAATAAAATATGAAATGAGTGTTTTTTCTCATATAATATTTATGAAACTCGTCCGAATTTTCAGTTTGGGCTCGCCAAAACGGAAAATTCTTAGACTCGTTTCATAAATTTTATATGAGAAAAACACTCATTTTCCATATCCTCTATTTATCGATATACTGTGCAGCCCCAGCGTGGACATCACTGACCATACATGGATTACAAGCTGTACCAGATGACTGTACTGTTTTCAGTGTTGTGGGCAGGAAAGGGGAAAGTGGACAGAGAATTTTAATGAGATAATAACCACCTTCATGATCCAATAACAGTTCTGAAGATTTTTGAAATTTTGGTTATTTTGACATCTGTGCACAGAGGGTTAATATCTCTGCCTTTCTCGACTTTTTTATCAATTGTAGTCATGGCTGCTTTACAGTAACTCTTAGATGATTTCTTAAGAAATTCACGAAAATTAAAATTTTATACCAAATTTTATTTTTTATTATGCAAAAACAGCATCACAAAGGCAAGGAATCCATCCATTTCACCTCCAAAATCCTTCAGGATCCACCATTTCTTTCACAATGTTCATCAGCAGATCAATTCCACACCCAGCTTGTTTACAGGTTTGGAAAAGAGAAAAACAAATTGGCACCTGGTGAACCAGGTTTGGCTATATTTCTGTCTTTTTGAATTTTAAAGCCCCCAGGAGTTTTGTTTGGGCCCTTCAAAATCTGCCACTTTTCCAACCAGGAGAGTTTAAAGAGGACAAGGCACTTGTATTACTTTAACTGGTAGAGTGCTGGAAGCCCATATTTGGGCTTTATTATGAAGAGCAGGTGCTTCAACTTAAAGGCATCATTTTTGGTGAATGAGCTTCAAACTACCTTTGAAGTTAAATAATTTTGTCTGTTAGGATTTGCCGTGTTACAAATCATGAGAGAGTGCCCATAGGCACTCTCTCATGAATTGTAACAAGGCAAAGATGCATGAACAAATTTTGATGACCAAAAATAATTCAGCACTCTACCAGTTAAGGATAAAAAAAATACCAACGAGATTTAAGTTAATATTAACTGGTAGAGTGCTGGAAGCCCATATTTGGGCTTTACTCTAAAGTACAGGTACCACAACTGAAAGGCTTCATATTCAGTGGATGTGCTTCATATCTTTGAAGTAAAATTATGTAGTCTGTATAGAGTTGCCTTGTTACAATTTGTGTGAGAGTGCCTACAGGCATCCCCATCTCCTCCTCCGCCTACAGGCACTCTCACATAAATTATGACAAAGCAAAGACAAGACATGGGAACAAATTTGGTGTCCAAAATAGGCTTGCCGTGATTATGAAATTCCATAGTCGATTAATCAGAGCCCCAAATCGACGATTAGTCGACTTTTTTGACCACGTTTTTTTAACAAAGGGTCGACTAAAAAGAGATGGCTGAATGGTCCTAAAGGGAGGTATAACCGGGCGTGTGGCCATGTACATTTCAAATAACATGGTGACATAGTCAATGATCCATCATTCCCACATTGTAAAGCTTGGTGAACGTCGGAATGAAAGTTTCGTTAACAGAATATGGTCAAGTTGGTCGATCGTCTGCCATACCGTTAAAACAGTAATACACCCTGACGCCCGAAATTCAGATGAAACATAACAGTGAGCAGCCATAAGGAACTAGGCCTGATCCGAGGGAGAGCGATTTTACAACTTACGAGGACTATTCTGCTGGACCCTGTAAGGGCACTAAGGATGTAAAAAGTCACACACACGCCGCCTCCCCTTCCGCACACACACTCACAATAATTTATCAATTGTGGGAAATGTTGTGATTTTCGGATTTCCAACAAGAAAGAGTGACCCAAGGGAGCTAACTCTAGTTTTGTAATGCAAAATAGATTAAATATTTTGTGTTACAAAACTAGAGTTAGCTGAATCTTGACCCATGATTGAAAATGGCTACGCAAATTTCATCAAACGCAGCGAGTTTCATTTCGTGTTGTTCAAAATGAAAGATTTATGAGCAAAGAATGGTTATTGGAAACGATGTTGTTTAAAATACGGACATGTTGTTGACACGACGAGAGCAGTAATACTTGAAAATAACTATTTTCCAAAAAAACAAATCATTAAAGTGGGAGGTAATTACCGCAAACATTTCCGAAACGGACTTGGAAAAATAACAATTTATTTAGGGGGGGGGGGGCTGAGGCTACCCTCCTTTACCTCCATATGGTCTACCACTGTCGTTTATACATCCAGAAAAGTTCCCATCATGTATATACAGCGTGATCACGTTCTGGCAAGGCAGAGGTGGCGTTATACATGCGGGGGGGGGGGGGGGGGGGGGGGGAGTAGACTTCCAAATTTAAAGTCGATCAATCGGCACAACCGACGATTAGTCGACTTTTTGCATAATCATGGCAAGCCTAGTCCAAAAATAATTTAGCACTCGACCAGTTGCAAAACTTGATTCATTGACAGTGGGAACATCAACCATTAAAACTGATGGCAAAACAGTAATTTATAGGTGTTATTTATTTATTTATATATTTATTTATTGGTGATAAAGATCACATATTTCTGCACGAAGGCTAATCGTGATTACAACATATATATAAAGTCAAGTCCAGCCAATTGTTTATGACCATTTTAGAGAACTTCCTCCCCAGGCAATGGGTCGCAGGTCCTACTTTATGAGTAAAACAGAGCTGGTTTACCACAGTATACAACCACTACTTCACTTCCTGGTGTTCCCACAGGGAATTTATAGGTGTTACTTTCAGCATCTGTGGCTATATCATGATACCACATGAATATAAAGTCAAGTTTTATCAATGGCCAAATAGTAACCTTATCTGTTCTTTAATATACTTCCACTTGTATGTTAACCCTTTACCCAACGAATCGCCCGCGTAATATGCAAATTCAGCAGCTGAAAATATATTATTTTTCGAAAAATTTCAACAAAACCATATCATGTGACCCCTCTTTGGAACGAGCTCGTTGAGCTCATTCCAAAGAGGGGTCACATGATATGGTTTTGTTGAAATTTTTTGAAAAAATTTAAAAAATTATATTTAAAATAATAAATTTTGATATCGTCTGCGTTGGGTAAAGGGTTAAAGAGAGAATAATAACCCATTGGTTTTCTTATAATAGCAAGTAATTTGAAAATGATGTTAAATGTTAATATTTCCTTTCAACTTTAAATTTACAACATATGTTGTTAAAATGTTTTTGCACTGTTAACAAATTTCGCAAAAAACCATCATAATCCATTATGAATATTCTATCTCTTGATTGCTGAAAAAAAAAAAAATAAAAAGTTAATTAAAACTGAATCATGAATGTAAATGTGAAGAAAGAGAAACCTTTCAACAAAACCATATCATGATTCCCTCACTGGAACGAGCCCACCAAGATCTTTCCAATGAAGGGTCACATATTATGGTTTTGTTGAAATTTTTATGCCCCTGAAAATTTGCATATAGTATTTGCCATTTCCATCTGTCTGTCTATCTGTCTATCAGGAAGATTTTCATGTCCGCTCCACAACTCTGAGATGCTTCGTTGGATTTTGTTGAAACTTGGCATAGCGTGGTTTTCTTGGGCAATTTAAACCTTTATCCAAAATAACATCAATTTGACAGTTTTTTTCAAGAACATTTAATATCTGAAACTGCAATTGGGTTTTCAGCGGGTGAAGAATTTGTCTGGGGCTGCTGTTGAGGTGACAACAAGATGTCAACATTTGAAACATTAAGTTTGTCCGATTTACATGGGAATTTCAGGGACCAATCAGGACTATTCAAAATACGCTCCAGCCTCAGAGCCTATTTTTTTCAATTCATGCGCCAGATTTCAATTTACGGAGTCACACTGCTGCTTGTAACACACACTGCAAGTATGTAATAGCTCTCATCATTTTCATTTAGTACACTATAGCAAACATTAATCTTCACTGTGGTTTCTGATCAAGTCTTGGCTGCCTATTTAGGCAGCCAAGATTTGATCAGAAACCACAGTGAAGATTAATGCTTGGTAATTAAGACTTGAAGTATTAACTTAAGCACTCTACAACAATGATAAATGATAATCATATATATAATACATGTAAGAGTGTCTCTCTCGATTATCCATCAAAAGAATATCAAAATATGATCTGAGAAGTTACGCGCCAACTGAGAAGCCTATTTCTGAGATTTAAGAGCCAGATCCTGATGTTTCAGAACCAAATACGCACTGGCGGATGCCCAGGTCGGTCCCTGGAATTTATTATGTTGTCGGGCTAAAAAAATAATAAGTTTTTTTGGGTTTTTTATTTAACGTCATTTTCAACGCTTTTATGTCAGTTTATGTTTTTACACCACCTCCAATTTTGTGACAACCGTACCTCAACAACTGCAAACCCTATCCTTATACAATTTATAAACCTAGCAAAAGGGATAATTGGAATGATGTCAAGGCACATTTGTATGCTAACTGACGCAATATTATTTATTTTATTGGTGTTTTAGGTCACATATTTCTGCACAATGGCTAATCATGACCATGACAGTTTTACGGGTGGAGGAAGCCGGAGTACCCGGACAGAATCACCGAACAACTGTCCGTTCCCCAACATACTAGCTCCACACAGACAGGGTTAGCATTGGTTCAAGACAGTGCACCATCGACGAGCAGTACGTCTGAGTACACAATGCCACTGTGCCCCACGAGGGCAGTGGGGGTGAAGTGTCTTCCCCAAGGACACAACGCGGTTGCCGCAGGTGGGATTCGAACAGGGGACCTCAGGGCTTGCAGCCTGCACCTCTACCTACTGAGCCACCGCGCTCCCTGACACAACAAACTGAATGCTATGACATCAAAAATTAAATTCAACTTTCTGAAGGTTTGACCATCTGACCTTTTAGCATCCATGGTCCCAAGCAGAAAGCTGAAATTTTTTTGATACCAGAAATATGACAGAACATTTCAGATCAATCAAGTTTCAAAATAAATTTATACTGCAGCATGGACAGAATTACGAAGGAATGAGAGAGAACATTTACCCCCACCCTCCCCGCAATGGCAACCCCCAACATACACTAATGTCCAGTTCAATATCTGGTTTTTTTATATTCTTGGAACAATAAATAGGAAATGATAGATATAACTTGTCCTAGACCAATTTTTTACCTTAAATATTTTACATGGTTTCCAGACTTTCATCAAGGCTTTCTGATTTGACTCCTGCATTGCCTTGTTAATTGGAAGTGGAACACATTTAAAAATTCTCACGCATCATGCTTGTACAACTTTTTACCTTAAATATTTTACATGGTTTCCAGACTTTCATCAAGGCTTTTTGATTTGACTCCTGCATTGCCTTGTTAATTGGAAGTGGTACACATTTCAAAATTCTCATGCATCATGCTTGTACAATTTTTTACCTTAAATATTTTACATGGTTTCCAGACTTTCATCAAGGCTTTCTGATTTGACTCCTGCATTGCCTTGTTAATTGGAAGTGGTACACATTTCAAAATTCTCATGCATCATGCTTGTACAACAAGAGAAAAATTATCCATGATGGGTTTGTATGCGAGATGGAAAATCTCAAATTTTGGGTAAAAGATTTGTGCCAAACACATCTTGTTTCTGACTCAAATAAACTGCTACTCAGAGGAGAGGAGGCGGTGTAAGATTTCCGCATCTACACTCTTTGAGTCTGATATTAAACCACATTCTCAAAAAAGCTCCGTTAAGTTCTAGTCCTGATACTGAGGGAACTGACATTCAGAAGAATGAACACCAACCTCATCAAATACATCAGTAATGATCTGACATTGATTAGTTCCTTGAAAACACTGCAGGTATTTTGAGGACATATAACAAGCTATTAATTAAAAATAGAATATGTGTTCATTTTTTAAATTCTCAAAAAAAAAAACCTTTTCACAATCCATTCCAATGAGGGGCCATAATCTTAATTTAAATGCTTTCAGAGAATATTACTGGATACTTTTGGCCATTACGTTGGGTAAAGAGTTGATATAGATAAGATTTGCACTAAGGTTGTACAGTGTACAGGGTTAGTTACGCAGTTAATAAGGTGCCCCCCCTCCCCCCCCCCCCTCTGTATTTTTACAAAAAGTGGCCTGAGAAACAGATCTACTTTGTGAGGCCTTTTTAACCCTTTACCTAACAAGAAAAACCTGAAAAGCAGACGACACTTGCAAATAAAATTCTGGAATAACTATTTTTTTCATTTTTTGTCTCAAAAACATAGGTTATGACCCTTCGAGGGGTCATAACCTACGTTTTTGAGACAAAAAAGAAAAAAAATAATGAAAATTAATTGGCGATTTTTATGAACAGTGCCGGCCAGTTTGGGCAGTTATGTTGGGTGAAGGGTTAATAACCAAAAGTGTGACTAACCCTGTGTTAGTCACACTTTCTTGTTATAAAAAATTGGTAACTACCATATCACACACTACATGAAAATGTACACTCATTGAAGCTGTGAATGCAGTGACATGAAAGTGTCAGTGGCACTGCAGCTTAACTTGACTGTGTGTGGTGTTTGATAAACAGGATAATGTTCAATGTTTATGAAAGGATTATGAAATAAGACAAGAATTGTGATGATTCAGAATAAGTAAAGTTCTTTACCCGACATGTTATGTTTTCAACAAGAATAATTTGAGGCATAGACTGTACTAAAGAATTGATGGGTTGATGTGGCCCTTACAGTTAACGTATGTCAACCAAAGTTACCAAGTTACAGTAAAATCATTCCAAAACGAGTCATCCTATCAAGTTACAATGAAATCCCTTTATAAATATGACTTGTACACTTTTCTAAAGGAATCTAGGTCACATGTCCGTCCGGCGGTCACGGTTGACTGATCACAACCAAAATATGACAGTCTCATCTAGATATCATGCCGAGTCATCCTACCAAGTTACAGTGAAATCCCTTCATAAAAGCGACCTGTAGACAGTGCTTGAGGAATCTAGGTCACATGCCCAAGTGTTCAGAGGTCACAGCTGACCGATCACGACCAAAATATGACGTTCTCATCTAGACATTATTGGGAGTCATCCTACCAAGTTACATTGACATCCCTTCATAAATACACTTGGAAACTGTGCTAAAGGGTTTGGGGTTTTTGGTCCTGTGCAGCCATCGTGGCTGACTGATCTCATCCAAAATGGGACGTTCTCATAGAGACATGATCTCACACCTGCACATGAAATTTTAGAGATGAAATTTAGTGAACAGACTCGTATCACACACTACATGAAAATATACACTGACTAATGCTTCTTAAGCTTAGTTGGTTACATGTTACATACAAGCCAGAAAATAAGCAGGCGGTCATCTGCAAAATGAGGTCCCCAGAGGGTGAATGTGGTGATGCTACCCTGCACAGCAGGGTAGCATCACTAAATTTACCCTCCGTGAACCTCAATCTGAAAACTAAACAGAAAGATGTACCCAGAGGATAAATTGACCCACTGTATGGGATAGCATCATCAAATTCACCCTCTCAAGACCTCATTTTGCAAATGTCAGACTACTTATTTTCAGGCCTGGTTACATAGCAGAATGACTAATGCTTCTTAAGCTTAGTTAGTTACATGTTACAGACAAGCCAGAAAATAAGCAGACGGTCATCTGCAAAATGATGTCCCCAGAGGGTGAATTTGGTGATGCTACCCTGCACAGCAGGGTAGCATCACTAAATTTACCCTCTGTGAACCTCAATCTGAATCAGGGTCTCAAAACTAAACAGAAAGAGGTACCCTGAGGATAAATTGGCCCACTGTATGGGATAGCATCATCAAATTCACCCTCTCAAGACCTCATTTTGCAAATGTCAGACTGCTTATTTCAGGCCTGGTTACATAGTGAGCAGAATTCAAGGAACAAAAGGAAATACTTATACTGGATTGTAGAAATGTTTTTAATGTGAACTCCAAAAATGAAAACATATTCTTGTTTCAATTAATAGTTTGTGTATATGCCATCTAATGTCTTGAACACAATCTTGAAAATGATCACCTTGAAATGCAAACATGATGAAACATAAATATATGTATCAGCATGTTGCAGTTTTCATTTGAGGAGAACAAATCTCACCCACATACTTTAGTGACAAACAGGTGGGTGTAATAAAATGTTAAATAAAGTATTTCAGCCAGAACATGTTCTCACTTACTTGCATTTTGGACAAGAATAGAAGACGGTCTGTCCTTCATCAGCCGATCTGGTCTGTCTGGTAGTATATATCATGGTATCATTGCCACATTTACCACATCGCCTATCAATCTGAAGTATAAAATACACTTGTTTTGAAAAAATCATTTACTTTGTGCAGAAACATCTTTGTAATTTTAAGTGCTACATACAGCTAAAATGCCTGGCACTGAGTACAGTTCCTATAGAATTTTGTAACATTGTTACTAGGGCTGTCACAATTAATCGATTATTGATCAGTCACGCTGAAATCGATTAGTATTTTTCGTTGTCGAAGAATCGGTAAATTTTACCCTGTTTTAGATGTTTAATAATTAAAAAACAATTTAATGAAAAAACTATTGTTTCTAGAGGTAAAAGGTCAAGAACATCAACATTAAACCTCAAGAAGCCATTATTAGAAGCATTTGTCTTTTAGGTACATTCAAAGCCCAAAAATGGCATTTCTGATAGTCCATACTTCAAAAACTTTTCTTCAATGGAATTGAACAGGAACTGGCAATGTCCTTAACTATTTCAACACGAGAGGCCGCTTTTCCGGTCTAGGAACACGATACGTCATAATTTCATTAAGTAGGATGTGTACCAAGTGGGGATCGCGGTGGCTCAGTAGGTAGAGGTGCGGACTGCAAGTCGAGAGGTCCTCGGTTCGAATCCCACCAGCGGCAACCGCATTGTGTCCTTGGGCAAGACACTTCATCTCCATTGCCCTCGTGGGGGCACGATCACGCCGTGTACTAAAGCGTACTGCACGGCGATGGTACGCATGTCTTCAACCAATCTAACCCTGCCTGTGCTGCAGTGCGGAGTTACAATGTTGGGGAGCTGGCAGCTGCTCGTCGTTGCTCGGTGGTTCTCTCCGGGTACTCCGGCTTCCTCCACCCATAAAACTGTCACGGTCATCATTAGCCATTGTGCATAAATATGTGACCTTAAACATCAATAAATAAATAAATAAATAAATAAATAGTGTACCAAGTGAACGTGCATGGTAGAACAATTCCTTCAGGCTGCACGTTGAAAATATTAATTGCTCTACCCCCAAATAATGGATATGGACTCTTCCAATTTCTGCCATTTAACTGGCATGGAAGTTACCACCAGTGTTCAATTAGACCAATCTAAAGACTGTATATGTCATCATGGTTAAAATATTAAAACAACCAGAGATGCATAAGAAACCAGGCAGGGCTTGATTTAATCTGAAAATTTTGAATAGCAATTTACTATTCACCCTGGAAAATTGATTTGCAGTTGATCCAAAAGCACTTGAAACTAATAAATCTTGAATAGCAAAATTCAGAAATTGGAGAGCAAAGTGCTATGCTAATCCAGTTAAATCGAGCCCTGCCAGGCCTTTAAATTCATTTATTTTGAGGACACCGTTTTGCCCTACCGTATTTACTCTATGTATTGGGACACTCTATGATTTGGGACACACATTTTTTCCAGAAAACTATATTTTTTTTATGCTCCAAAGTTTGGGACACTCAGGAGATTTGTTTCCAGTTGACCCGTCGCTAGTAGCAGACGACACTCATAAAAAAAATTCTTGACTACCTAAAAATTTTCATTTTTTGCTTTCAAAACATAGCTTATGATCCCTCATTGGAACGTGCGCAATGCGCACGTTCCAATGAGGGATAAGCTATGTTTTGGAAGCAAAAAATGAAAATATAAAAGAAATTGGACGGTGATTTTCGTATGTAGTGCTGGAAAACGAATCACACACAACTTGATTCAGCATCAAATCAAGACCAGGTTGTGTTCTTTCCCCATTTTCAAAGAATTGGGACACCTGTGAAAATAATTATTTTTAACTGTTCCAATACATAGAGTAAATACGGTAATTTGGGGACATAAAAACCAGAAATAACAGATTTATCCTGTTATGTTTTATTGTCATGCGTTTCTTTGTGTTTCTACGGTCACATTATGATGGAAGTTTAAAATGCAGAATGGGCACAGAGAATTTATATATTTTTCTTGATGCCTTCATACCTTCTCTAATTTGGGCACACCTGTAAACGATGTGAAATTGGGGTAATCTAAAAACCTGAAGAAAACACACACATGGATCTCTATGTTTGTTGCCTGAAACTTATTCTGTTTTTTGAGCTTATTTTTTATATGATTTGAGGAAGTGACTGGACAAAAGCTCAACTCCTTGGGTGAGTCACTCTCAATGTACTGTATAGGCCGCGTAGTGTCCTTGGACAAGGCACTTTATCCCGGTTGCCTACATGGGGGAATAATGATGACATGCACTAAGGCGTAGTCGATGATGGACACGTCTTCAAAAGCTGTAACCCTGCTTATGCACAGCTTGAACAGAGTTAGAATGTTGAGAAGCTGACAGTTGCCTGTCGATGCTCGGTTGTTTTCTGCAGGTACTCCGGCTTCCTCCACCCATAAAACTGTCAAGGTCACAATTAGCCATTGTGCATAAGTATGTGAACTTGACCCTTTACCCAACATAACAGCCAAAACCGGCCAGCGCTATTTTAAAATATCGCCAATTAATTTCCATTATTTTTTTTCATTTTTTGTCTCAAAAACATAGGTTATGACCCCTCATTGGAACGAGCTCATCGAGCTCGTTCCAATGAAGGGTCATAACCTATGTTTTTGAGACAAAAAATGAGAAAAATTAGTTATTCAAGAATTTTGTTTGCAAGTGTCGTCTGCTTTTCATATTAGGTGAAGGGTTAAACACCAATAAATAAATAAATGTACTGTATAGGCCTATTCAATAAAAAAAATTATTTATTCATTCAATTATCCCTGTGTTTGTCCATTAACTACAAGAGTGCTAGAAGCCCATATTTGGGCTTTACAAAGACGTCTAGGTACCTGAACATAAAGGCTTCAAATTCTGTGGATGTGCTTCAAACATTTTTGAGGTGAAATTATTTAAACTTTAAAGACTTGCTTTGTTACAATTCATGAGGCGTGCCAAGAGGCAACAGGCATTCTCTCATGTATTGTAACAATGCAAATCCATGTTAACATATTTTGATGCTCAAAAATAATTTAAACCTCTACCAGTTAAAACATTAATTCTCTTCCTAACATGAATATAGCAGATGACACTTGCATTTTTTCTTGGATAGGCCATACAAAGTAGATCTTCTGTTTCTCAGGCCATTATTTGTAAAATTGCATGCGGGCGAGCGTTTTTTTATTTTATTTTTTATTTCTGTAATTATTTCTTTGCCATCAAAAGTTCATGTTCTTGGTTTATGTTTTTGGCCTCATAATCTATGGAATAGCATGGGTGGTGGTGTATTTCATCCCTTGAGAGCAAGAAGGCTTTGCATTGCTAAAGCATTGCAAAGCCTTCTTGCACTCAAGGGATAAATTTATCAATTTTTTTAACTTGGGTAAAATATAAGACATAAACTATTTAATTTTTTTGTTTTAAAGATTACATTGGTTATAAAAAGAGAGCATGCGGCAGCCAAAATGACCATGCAGGAGGGCCTGAGAAACAGATTTTTTATTTTTTTAGGCCATAACTAAAAAAAATTAAAAATATAAGCTACTAGTGCATCGACCCAGAATTGCTCAGGTTGAAGGGTTAACATGATTTTACATGTACATATCACCCTACCGAAGTTACTCCCGACAAAAAATTGTCCCTACATGTTGATGCCAAATTTCTGATTGACATCTCTGAAAATGTAATGTCTCTGAAAATGTAATGGTTCCCCCCCCCCTCAGTACTGTTCTGGTTGAAAGAGTTAATGATTTAATGTTTAAAACTTCATTCCTATCCCTCATCCATTCCCCTTACCTGGTCAAATTACTCTATGTATCAAATTATGTCTCAATCAGTCAAGGCACGGCGGAGTCTATGGCTTACAAATAAATGTAGAAAGATAGTTGCTCGGGTTGAAGGATTAATGCAATGTTAAATGTGACTTTTTCCTGGTCAAATTACTATTAGGTGCTAAATTTTGTCTTGATTGGTCAAGGCACGGAAAAGTCAGTCTATAGCCTACAAATAAAACATAGACAGAAATGCAAAATGTGACCTTGGCTGTTGAAAGTGTCATTAACCCTCAATAAATAAACAAACAAATTAAAAGTTTAGTCAATAAAATTAATATACCGATGGGCCTAAAGATTCTTTTTTTTCTTTCTCTTTTGTCTGTGGAAGTGGTGGTTTAGGAAAAACTACTTCCGAACAAATTTTAACACCATCAAATTCTGAAAAAAATAATGTAAAACAGCTCTCAGCATTTCTAACAAACAAAAAATATTTTGTAAGCATCCCAAGCTTGCTAATATGTCAATATCTTGCAATATTAATTTTTCAAATATTGGCACATCACTGGGCTTCTACAGTATAGCTGTCATGCAATGGTCAAATTCCAAGACTGGGCAGTTTGCCCACAAGCACTTTTCTCAATCAATAAATCTGTAGTTTTCAGCAAATACAGTACATGAAGAGTGGATTGTAACTAAATCACCTGCAGAGTGGAGTAATCACCCAAGCTATAACTTTCAAATTCTGTACATATCGACAAAAAACACAAGCAATGTTTCAGCCAATGGACCTCCGGGTTTAACCCGGAGGTCCATTGGCTGAAACTTTGCTTGTGCTGGTTTTGCTTTGCAACAAATTTGTAATTATTGCTCGGGTGGAAACTCCACTCTGCAGGTGATTCAGTGATAATACACTCTCCACGTACTGTATTCAATGAATGGAGCACCGGGTCGTATCCAGTGCTTCATTCATTGAACATCTGAGGGTGATTCCATTGTTTTATGTCAGCGATTCACTGTTAACGCATGCATGGAAATATCATCCAGGGGTGGATTTTGATCTTTCCTCAATGATGTACATGTACTGTATTACTGGGGCATGGTGGCTTAGTAGGTAGAGGTGCACGCTGCAAGCCCAGAGGTCCTTGGTCCTGCGGCAGCAGCGTTATGTCCATGGGCAAGACACTTCACCCCCATTGCCCACTTCATGGGGGCACGGTGGCATTCTGTACTAAGGCATACTGCACATCAATTGTGCACTTGTCTTCAACCAATGCTAATCCTTCTTGTGTGGACTTTGTATGTTGGGGAGTCTGACAGTTGCTCATTGTTGCCACTCTCTGGGTACTCTGGCTTCCTCTACCCGTAAAATTGTCCGACACGCGGTGACTCTGGCTGTCGGAAGTTAAACCCAAATAAATTAATAAATGTACTGTATTATTGAATCACACAAATCGGGCTACTGATAATGTACCCCGATACAGGGCAAACGTGCTGCGTTTTCATAAACTATTTTCTTTGCGTCTTTTTATGTCGTTTCTCACAGAAAAGAGGACATTTTGATTAAACCATTCAATAGTTCACAGTAAGAGGGAGTATTTTGTAGTAAAAATTATTTTATTTTTTTCAAAACATTCATTTCTCAACACTATTGTTATTTCTCTATGTGGGTTTAAATGCCCATTCTCTCACTTGAATCTAGGTGAATTATACACACAACAGGCTCAGTCTTCTGATTTGTCTTATATTGGAACACTTGGGAGATTATTTAATTTTACCTGCCTCAACACATGGAGTTAATACAGTGTAGTCCAGTAAGTCCACAAAAAAAGTTTCTGCAGTAAATAACAAAGATATATTAAAAGTACAGTGGAGCCCACTTAATTGGATATCTCTTAATTGTATATCCCTGTTAAATGAATATAATTTTCAAACACAAAACCATTTATCATACCTTCAGTACAAATTTGATCTGTTAATTGCATATGGATTGAAGAGTAAACTCCTGTTAATTGTATATAAAATTTTGTAATATGTCGAAAAAATTACCGTGACACGCAACAAATTCCCCTTATTTATCAACCTTTTTGGCCTCACTACATCCAATACAGGCATTTATTCTATTATATCTTGTTTGACAGAGCTCTATGAGCTCTGTCAAACAAGATATAGTAGAATAAATGCTCAGTTTACCTCCAGAACACAGCAAACTGACCAATCCCTGTTAATTGTATACTCCGGTTAATTGAATAATTTTCACTGGCAAAATGGATATTCAATTAAGAGGAGTCTACTGTACTAGACAATTACTTCGTATATCAATCACGTAATTACATCCTCTGCAGACAACCTCATTCTCTTGATCAGGCAGAGGTAAAACAGTACCACAGTCTGGACAGAAATCTAAATCTGTTAGAAATGTAACATTCTCTTCTTTAGTGGTCATGTCTTCTTAGTCATTTCTTGTGGCTGACAGTCTACAATGAGAAAAATAAAAGGTCTGTCATCTAGACACTACAGTGCAAGTTTGGTTTGTTGCAGGACAGTACTAATTCTCCTACGTTAGCAGTGGTTAATACTAAGCCCAAATTTATGGTAACTGTACCCTTACTATGTGAGAAATACTTTTCTACCCCCACTGCATGTGTAACATACGTGTGTCCCAGGTGAGATAGCAGGGAGAGACAGATGTATCCCACCCCACCCAAGTGACGTTATACATTTATAACATTATTATGATGTTATGCATATCGTATCAGTTTCTTGCTACCAACTAATTCATATTGACGTCATCGGAATGCAGTGTGATCAAAGTTTGATGCTCTAAAACTCTTCAACCATCAAGCTGCCACCGTTCCTAATCGATTTCGTGGTATATACCATTGATATATACATAATTAATGCAAGCTCTTTCTGATGGTGTCATCAGTTTCTCAAAACAACGAATACAAAATGAGTTGATTGAATCAGCATGTGACTCCCGATTACCTCTGGCTAACGTAATCGGTGCATGGTGGTGGGGGGGAGGGGGGGGGGGGAGAAAAATCATCCTCGATGAGTCTGAAGGTGGGAATGGGGAAATCTCACCCTCGGGGCAAGATACTTGAACCAGACCCTCGGCAATCCTCGGGTCTGGTTCAAATATCTTGCCCTTCGGGTGAGATTTCCCCATCCCACCTCCAGACTCATCGGGGATCATAATATTACCACACTTTGCAATGTTCCATTCATAGTTCGATTATGTTTCTCAAAATTGAAATAAATTTTCTGAATGTAGAGTTTCAAAACTTTGTAATTTGTGCTACAGTCAGGGGCGTAGGAAGCTTATAATATTGGGGGGTATTGTAAACGGGAGCTTGTAGGGGACAACATGGTCGCCTTTGGCGGCCCGCTCTGCGTAGCCAAACCCGGGGAGAGTGCGGGAGGGGGATACCAGGAAAATTTGTGAAATATGAACTACTGAGAGCTCATTTCCTCGCTTCTCAAGTGAAAAAATCAAGGTATCGTTGCTCTTTTTTTGTTGTTTATCCCTTTACCTAACATGAAAAGTAGATGACACTTGCAAAATAAAATTCTTGAATAACTAATTTTTTTCATTTTTTGTCTCCAAAATATAGGTTATGACCCCTCATTGGAATGAGCTCGACGAGCTCATTCCAATGAGGGGTCATAACCTATGATTTGGAGACAAAAAATGAAAAAATCATGAAAATTGATGATTTTTTAGAATAGCACTGGCCGGCTTTGGCCATTACGTTGGGTAAAGAGTTAAAGGAGGATGTATGTCCAAGGGGAAGATGTTGAGCCTCAAATCAGTCTGTGACATCGGCTACCAATTTTTCTTTGCACTGCAAATGGTGTAGATCATACAGTTTTTATGTGTGCCTGTATGATGTAGAATATGCAGATGCATGTAGTTATTTTCGTGTAGATACTAGATATGATTAACAAAGTTTGGGAAATTTGGGGGGGGTAAATACCCCCCCTTACCCCCCCCCCCCTACCCCTATGCCACTGGCTACAGTAAGCATTAATAATTTACATGCAAAGTGGATAAGAAATTGCAAGACTTGACTTCAATTATTCCTCTAGCCATCTCTGATATACATTTAGTGCTATGTTTTGTGGTTTTAGGGTTAGGGGTGTCAACAAATAGGAGTGTTCACCCAATGTTTACATCATATCTCCGGTGTCTGACATCTGATTTTGAAAAAATTTTCAACTTTGTCTTTGGGACCAGAAACATTGTCAAACGTTCTGAAAGTTGAATTTAATTTTTACGTTTTTTGCACCTCCGTCACACTTGATATCATGCATTCAGTTTGTTGTGTCAATGAACATTTGTGCCTAGACATCCTTCCAACTATCGGTTGTGATGTGTGCTTACCTTTTATAGGGATATCTTTTGCAGTTGTTGAGGTTGGGTTGTCACAATATGGGAGGGGGGTCTAAAATCATAAACAGATACAAAAACATTAAAATGCATGTTAAATTAAAATAAAACAACTATTTTTTTTATTTTTTGAGGTCTACAAAATATAAAAGTTCTTTGTAAATTGGACAGATTTTAATTTTTTCGACGCCGACATCCTACTGTCACCCCAACTGTAGCCTCAGATAAACTTCCGTAGGCTGAAAACTCTGGATTTTTAGATATGTTTTTTATTGTAGAATATATTTCGAAATTTCTAGAGTGAGCATTCAAGAAGGTGGCAGATACTGAATGTTCTTGAAAAAAATTGTCAAATTGATGTTATTTTGGAAAAGGGTTGAATTTGAAATTGTCAGAAATGCATTTAATAGAGCAATCATGAAAGTGAATTTCATGTCTGTGTGTGTTATTTACAGGTAGTTGTACATTATTGAAAATTGGAGTTTTCATGAAAAATGTGCAAAATACCCCTAAATTTAAAGCGACGTAAAAAAGTCAAAAAAGGGGGTAAATCAGAAACCTAACCAAAAAGTATGTATCTCCCTATTTTTTTAGCTTTACATTTTGAACATATTAAAGCTAAGAGAAGCTTATACCAAATATCCAAATATTCTGAGCGGTGGATCTGAAAAAAAAGAAGATTTTTAAAGAATATTCCTCATATTGAACTAAATTATAATTCAGGCTCCCACAGGGAGCCCAAATACGAACCCTGGGACTTGGCTTGCACAAACATGAATCTTACCTCCGTAAGGATGCTGTATACCAAATATCAACAGATTCTGCCTACTGGATCAGAAGAAAATATGTTTAAAGAATATTCATCATATTGAACTAATGTTAAGTTACAATTTTCGCTCCCACAGGGAACCCAAATATGAACACAGGGACTTGGCTTGAACTAACTTGAATCTCACCCCCTAAGGATGCTGCATACCAAATATCAAACGATTTTGATGGGTTGATTGGAAGAAGACGATTTTTAATGAAGTTGAACACTCCTCATATTGCACCAAGCTGAACATTTGGGCTCCCATAGAGAGCCTAAATATGGATCCTGGTATTTGATTTCAACAAACATGTGAATGAATCTTCCAAAGATTTTTATATGTGAAATATGAAAGCCTTTGGAGTGGTGGTATGGGGAAGAAGATTCTTTAATGTTTTTCCCATTACTCAGTTTTAAAAATGATGACTTGGCACTTTTCAAAAGTCCTGGAAAAGTACCCTATGATAAAACCGATGGCAGTTTTTTTGTGGACCATTCCTTTCTGCTGTTCCTAAGGAAGCTTCACACAAAATAAAAATTCTCAGTGCCGTGAAGTTTTGGAGATATGGGCATTTTAAATTTTTTCTATTTTTAGGTCCTGCGGATACCATGGGGTGATGGGAAAAATGTTTTTTGCATAAAGTAGGACTTATGACCCAATAAGCCCTAATAACAAATTTGGTTCAAATCGGCCTCTCAGTTTGGAAAATAAAAATTTTGGTACAATTCGGGCTCCCACAGGAAGCCCAAATATGAACCCAGGGACTTGGCTTTAACAAACTTATATCTCACCTCCCTAAGGATACTGCATCCCAAATATCAAAAGATTCTGACAGATGGATGTGAAGAAGAAGATTTTTAAAGAAAATTTGCAGTCAACATTCTGTTCTTTACCTGAGAGATAACAGGCAGACAGCCAATCTGGCTATATTATCTCCCTACGATGTATCAATATTTTTGTTTCTTGATATACATTATCTGTTAATTGTAAAACGTTATTGATATATTGTAAAATAAAAAAAATATATATCTATCTATTCCTCATTTTGAACTGAGTTATAATTCAGGCACCCACAGTAAGCCCAAATATGAACCCATGGATTTTATTTCAATAAACATGTGAAACAATCTTCCAAAAATGTTATATTTGAAATCTGAAAGCTTTTGGAGCAGTGGTTTGGGAGAAGAAGAGTCTTAAATGTTTTTCTCATTATCCACAGTATTAAAAAATGCTGACTCAGCACTTTTTCAAAGTCCCGAAAAAGTACCCTATGATAAAACCGATAGCAATTTTTTTGGACCATTCCATTCTGTTGGTCCTAAGGAAGCTTTGACACACCAAGTAAGAATTCTCAGTGCTGTGTAGTTTTGGAGATATGGGCGTTTTAATTTTTTTCTATTTTTAACCCCTGCGGTTCCCATGGGGCGATGTGAAAAATTGTTTTAGCATAAATTAAGTACTTATGACCCAATAAGCCCTCATATCAAATTTGCTTCAAATCAGCCTCTCGATTTTAGAGCTGTAGATTAACCGAAACAGAACCGAGGTTTTTATTTTTTTTTTTAAAAACCGAAACCGTCGACATCCCGTAATCTAAGGTTTTTCGTTTTTTATTAAATACTCTATTGCTGCAGAAATTCATTCTGTGAATTTCCGACATTTCAGTTTAGTTGTGTTTTCAGCTTTCCTCATGTTGCGTGTAGGTGTCAGACCTCGAAAACTGGCCAAGCACAATAAAAGTTCTGTATATTTAGGTAATTATTATATTGGCCTTCCTGATTCTTCATGTATTATAGCTTATTTCGGGCATTCATTGAGTTTCGCTCAATTTCACTGCCATTCAGTTATGACTCCGGACATAAGAATGAGTTTTATTGAATTTTATTTGGCCTCATGAACAAACCGAAAACCGAACCGAGGTTTTACTCCACCTGAAAAACCAAAACCAAAACCGAACAAGAAATTTAAAAACCTACAGCTCTACTCGATTTGGAAAATAGAAATTTTAGGTGGGGTGAAAATTCTCGCCCCTCCCAAAACAACGGCAAATATAGCTCCTCGAACTTCTCTTGAACAAATCTCTTAGTCTACACCTCAAAAGGACGCTGCACACCAAATATCAAGTCTCTGCTACTGCTGGTTCATGAGAAGATTTTTTAAGATTTAAGGGCCTATATAAGTAATGACATTTTGTTTTTTTTGAAAATTCTCACCTCTGATATTCCTTCAATTCAAATTAAATGTATACAAAATGTACATCACAATGAAGGTTGGGATGTATAGAACACGAAACACATGTGTAATCAACTCATTGAGTTGACTGTAGGCACCACTGGTTCCTGGAAGTCTGCTGTCGTATTCGCACCAGAACTGATAATTTAAGAATATTTCACGAAAACAGCTTATGGCCAAATGTGCTTTACATATCCAAGAACAAAGCTAGGGGATAAAAATTCTTCAAAACACGGCGACAGAGCTGCATTGGGGAAAATTCCAAAGCCTTTGCTTTTGTTTACTTATGAATATACTTTAGATTTCTGGTCGACGTCATCGGACAGAAAAAGCATGTAAAAACAACGCAGTCTAAAATCAAATAATGAAAAAGATCGCCTTCATACAGTATACTTTTATTAGACAGAGATTGCACAGTTGCCATATTCAATGCAAGGCATCATGATACCTGTTGAAATTTCTTAGAATTACGATTTTGTTTTTTGATGGAAATTCGTAGTAACGAATGATTTGCGCATGTCTGTCGAGCATGGAAACCATCTTCAATAAAAAATGCAGACAGTGTTGTCCTTTTCCAACATGCAGACCTATCGCTGCATTCGAAAGTGTTTTGAATGCCTAGCTTTGTTCTTGAATATATGAAGCACATTTGGCCACAAGTTGTTCTGATGAAATATTATTTTATTATCAGTTCTGGTGCGAATACGGTAGCAGACTTCCAGGAACCAGTGGTGCCTACAGTCGACTCTATGAGTTGATTACATATGTGTTTCGTGTTCTATACATCCCAACCTTCATTTTGATGTATAATTTGTGTATATTTAATTTGAATTTAAGGAATATGAGAGGTTAGAATTTCAAAATAAACAAAATTCCATTACTTATATAGGCCCTTAAGCACACTTTTGGGGTATGGCCCTACCGAGGAGCGGAGCAACCTGATTTGAACAAAATCAAAATGCGATGTCATAACAAACAATTATCTCAAATTTCACTTAAATTGGTTTAGCAGTTTTGCAGGAGAAGATGCAAACACCATGTTCACGGATGGACAACGGACGAAGAGTGATCACTATAGATCAACTAACTGAAAGTTGGGCGAGCTAAAAACATTCATTTATTTAATTCATGTCTTTGATTGTCATGCCTCAGTTTTTAATAAATTGTTTAAACCGTGATTGGTTGTTCTGGTCTTTCCCCACCAACCCCGAATCTTTGGTTGTCCACTATTCAGGTCCGAATTATTCACAGAGTCAGTCCAAGTTGCCTAGAAAGTTGGTCCGGCTTGTCTTGTAACTTGAGTCGACTTCTTCAAAAGTGGGGCCAAGTTGTCTTGAAGTTGAAAGTTGGTCAGAGTTGTTTTCAAAAGTGGTCCAAGTTGTCCTGAAAATTGGTCCGAGTTGTCTTTAAAGTTGTCCGAGTTGTCTTTAAGGGCCTATATAAGTAATGAAATTTTGTTTATTTTAAAAATTCTCACCTCTCATATTCCTTCAATTCAAATTAAATATACACAAAATGTACATCAACATGAAGGCTGGGATGTATAGAACACGAAACACATATGTAATCAACTCATAGAGTCGACTGTAGGCACCACTGGTTCCTGGAAGTCTGCTGCCGTATTCGCACCAGAACGGATAATTTAATAACATTTCACGAAAACAACTTGTGGCCAAATGTGCTTTACATATCCAAGAACAAAGCTAGGGGATAAAAATTCTTCAAAACATGGCAACAGAGCTGCATTGGGGAAAATTCCAAAGCCTTTTCTTTTGTTTACGTGTGAGTATACTTTCGATTTCCGGTCGACGTCATCGGACAGAAAAAGCATGTAAAAACAACGTCGTCTAAAATCAAATAATGAAAAAGATCGCCTTCATACAGTACACTGTAATTAGATTGAGATTGCACAGTTGCCATATTCAATGCAAGGTATCATGATACCTGTTGAAATTTCTTAGAATTACGATTTTGTTTTTCGATTGAAATTCGTGGTAACGAGTGATTTGCACATGTCTGTCGAGCATGGAACCCATCTTCAATAAAAAATGCAGACAGGTTTGTCCTTTTCCAAAATGCAGTCCCATTGCTGTATTCGAATGTGTTTTGAATGCCTAGCTTTGTTCTTGGATATATGAAGCACATTTGGCCACAAGTTGTTCTGAAGAAATATTATTTTATTATCAGTTCTGGTGCGAATACGGTAGCAGACTTCCAGGAACCAGTGGTGCCTACAGTCGACTCCATGAGTTGATTACACATGTGTTTCGTGTTCTCTACATCCCAAGGGAGCGTGGTGGCTCAGTAGGTAGAGGTGCAGGCTGCAAGCCGAGAGGTCCTCGGTTCGAATCCCACCTGCGGCAACCACGTTGTGTCCTTGGGCAAGACACTTCATCTCCATTGCCCCTGTGGGGGCACGATGACGCCGTGTACTAAGGCGTACTGCACGTCGATGGTACGCATGTCTTCAACCAATCTAACCCTGCCTGTGCTGCAGTGCGGAGTTACGATGTTGGGGAGCTGGCAGCTGCTCGTCGTTGCTCGGTGGTTCTCTCCGGGTACTCCGGCTTCCTCCACCCGTACAACTGTCACGGTCATGATTAGCCATTGTGCATAAATATGTGACCTTAAACATCAATAAATAAATAAATACTCTACATCCCAACCTTCATTTTGATGTATAATTTGTGTATATTTAATCTGCATTTAAGGAATATGAGATGTGAGAATTTAAAAATAAACAAAATTCCATTACTTATATAGGCCCTTAAAGTTGGTCCGAGTTGTCTCCAAAGTTGGACCGACTTGTCTTCAAAGTTGGCCAGAGTTGTCTTCAAAAGTGGTCAGAGTTGTCTTTGGTCCGAGTTGTCTGTAATTCAATAATTGATGTGTCAATACTCTCGCCCGACCCACCATCCACACTTACTGTTGTTTCATTACAGGCTTTTCCCTATAAGCCCCACTTTCATTCTTTGTTCTCACTTTGACGGCTAAAGCACCAATAACCAAATATTCCGCCAATATTTTCCTTTTGGTCCACGATCATGCCATGGGAGGTGGGAAGCATGAAAAATATAATTTTACCATGGAACTTGGAAGGTGGAACAGCGGTGCTACTAGAAACCGGAATCGACTTTAAAGACCGGAATCGACTCATATTTTACCGATTTCTCGCCATGTTTTGTACTTTTACCAATGGCATTCTATCTAATAAGTTTCCACGTGCAAGATTTAGTAAATGTGAAAGGATTTCAGGGTACAGGAAGAGGTTAGCAAAGAGTCTTCCTCGTTTAAAAGCTTTTTTTCTTTTGATCGAAACATTTTCCAAGGGAAGTAACTTGTCGCGTCATTTTGAACTCGATGTTTTATCATGCATGGCCAATACAACTCAAAATTAATTATTGCTCGAGAAGCGAGAATATCAAACTTGAAGCTGACTGAAATGTGTGTGTGTGGGGAGGGGGGGGGTTGGGAGGGGGTCGGGCATCAAAAACGCAAACTAATCAAGATTAAAATTTGCTCAATTTGAATGAGAAATTTAGCGAATCGTCATCTTGGGAACGGGACAACTCGCCGTCGGGACAACTCGCCGTACCCGAGGTGGGGGGGTGAATATTACGAAACTTGCCAAAACCATGTACCTGAGATTTAGTCCCCAAAATTTCACGCTTATTAGCATTTTTTTCCCTGCACAACGTATTTATATGAGAGAGGTATTATCGACGCTGAAAATGAGCCAAAGAAATACTAACCCCCCTTAAGATACGCTAGAAAAATACTGCCGTCAGTTGGAGTACAGGTGCAAAACCGCATGTCCCAGTTGCGGTGTCACTGCCTTCGACCTGAAAAATTGGCCGATTGCATTGACATTCTAAAGAATTGTTCCCATTTTAAATAACGTTGATATGTTCTAATTCATAAATGTACCAACATTTTATCCGAATTAATACCGAGATATAATTTTATTTTCAAGTTTTCTCTGTCCCACGATATTTTGTCAATTCGGTGACGATGCTAATTTTTCGTGAAATATGTCGTGTCATTTTGGTGCAAGTTTCTACCTACGTCATGTAGATTTTACGTCATGTAGTTAATGACGAAAAACAAGCGCCAATTGCAAAAAGACTAATGGACGCCAGAAAAAAATGTAAGTATATATGAAACAAATGGACCGTATGTTTATTCGTCATCATTTCGGTGACACGGATTTACTGGATTTGGAACACGATAGATGTATAGTTTTTCACACTTTTGTTTCTCATTTTTATAACCATGACAACAAATACTTGTTCGGGCAACGTGCTCATTAATATTTTTTTTTGTCGGCCTTTTTTTTACATAAACGTAAATTCGGTGACAGTCATTTCGGTGACGTATAAAATGTCACCGAAAAGACATGGCGTCACCGAATTCACACGCTCGAATGAAAAATTGCGAATAGACTTACTAAAAGTAGGCATCGCTAAAGTACAGCTTAATGACACAAATTAGCTTCTGCCAGTTCGAACCATTAACAAATCTAAAGAAGTCTACATTTTAAAAAAAACACCAAAAGCAAAGTTTCTAGCAGAAAAACAGCTCAGCTTAATAAAATTACCATAACACATACGCCTAACAGGTGTGGCCATTTGGATGAACGGTTTTAACTAAACACATGTCAGTCAGATAAATTTAACCAGGGCTCTTATAAAATTTCTGATGACGCGCACCACAATTTTTTGTCCCACTAAGCGGTAGGAAAACGTAACTACCTGGCCGTATCAACTCCGTAACAACTCGATCAGGGCCGTAACGACTACGGGCCATAATTATTCCATAACGTGGACTGGAACTAATATTTCTATGGTAAACCAGTTGCTTTTCAATCACATATCAGATAGCCTAGGGAGACGTGACGTAGCATTCCAGATTAGGTTACAAAATGCGGGGGGGGGGGGGGGGGGGGGGGGGTTATGCTTTCGGACACAAGTCCAGGTACCATGGAAGATAAATGTTGAAAACATCCGTAGCCTAACTATTCATAACTATCACGTTCACTTGGAAATCGCGTTTCTGTTCTTTTTTTTTATTTCAAAATGCCGATGTCAGGAGAAGAACGAACAAAAAATGGAGAGAAAAGATCAAATCTGACCCGGCTACGCGACAGTAATATTTAGAGAAAGATCGCAAAACATACTGTAAAAGGAAAGAGCTGGGAGAAATCAAAACGATCACTGATCATTCTGAAGGGGAACAAAGAAAAAGAAAGACGAGCGTGGAGTGTGTATCAAAGAAATTATAGAAAATTGAAGAAAAATGCGAAGGAGGCAGAAGAATTTGCGAAAATCAATTCTCCCCCCACAGTCACCAGAATCAAATATCCAAACCCCATCAAGAGAGCTTAATGAAAGCAGCGGCAGGAGATGCCAGGGTCGAAAGCGACTTCGAAGGGAGCGGACCAAGTCCTATCGTTTGATTAAAAAACTGGATCTACTTAATGAACAGAAAACTAAACTGATTGAGAAGTATCGAAAAAGGATATATCAGTAGTATGTCTCGCACGTTTGAGGACTCACCTGGCAGGACCCCGGAAGTGACGCCATGTCACGTGACGTAGTAGCGCCATGTTGTGTTGTCATGGTAACCAGCGTGAGCGACCATGTTGTGACGTCATCTCCATAGCGATACGTGGTGTGAGAGCGCATGCGCAGCGCGTGTTGTTAGGGTGATACGTGTTTCCGTCGTCCATTTTGTATACTGGAGGCCGCCATCTTGGTTTCTATGGTAGCACATGGTTGCTATGTCACCCAAATTTTCTGCAATGGGTTGGGGGTATGTTCGGAGGGTATGTTCGATTGAATCGGAGTAAATCTAATTACCACAAACAACCCGACAATCCCGCCAAATTACCAAAATCCACCCCAAATCACCGAAATTGACTTTATTTAATACGGATTTCCCATTTTATCGGCTTAGCACGTAGTGAAATAGTACCGAAAGGGTACCGGGGGTGTGTTCGATTGAAGTGAGGTAATGTTCTGGTTCGGATTTTCCCAGTTGTTACTATATTTAGCTATTCTGGTCTATTCTTGTTAGTTCTGACCCTATTCCAAGTACTCTTGTTGTTTCATTTATCTAGATCATGTATATAGATTATAACTAACCAATCAGATTGCTTGATTTCCCATAACCTGTACTTAATCGTACAGAGTTATCTCCTCTTATTACAACGAAGTAGTATCCGATTCTCATCACTTCTATATCCAATGGCAATATTCCTGGCACCCCAATTTTGGCACCCCTTTTTTTTTTAAAAACATATGACCTTCGGCACCCCTTTTTGTCATATGTGCTTATGTGAAAAAAGCACAATGTGACACAATGTGCCCTAGCACATAGGCACATTCTTTGTGCGCCGATATGCGCTAATGTGAAAAGGCACACTGTGCCCTAGCACATAGGCACATACGGGTATTTGAGGATACCTATGGCCTGGTATTGTATTATTTGAGGATACCTACTGTGTGTGGTGAATCCCTTTTTTGTCATATGTGCTTGTGTGAAAAGGCACATTGTGTCACATCGTGCCTTTTCACATAAACATATATCGGCACATAAAGCATGTACCTTTGTGCTAGGGCACATTTTTGTCTTTTCCGGAGTAATACAAGATGTTGATGTATTAGACAATACAATAGAAGTCCACGTTATGCACTCTATCGGGAGCAATCGGTTTTTCTGGGGTCGTTTACCCGATGGATGTTGGTACAAAGAAGAACAATTTGTAAGGTTCATCAGCGATCCGGTTGCAGTTTCAGAGCAGCATCACAGTCGGCACATGATGACGAAGAGGGCAGAATGGGAGGCTGTTTTAAAGATTCTCAAATGACTTTACCACTCAGAATCTAAAATAATCTTGAAATAATAAGATGTTTCGCTCCAATAAACTAGAGTTTTGAACGATATTTTTCCCAGTTGTGCTAATATACACCCACATCAGGATATCCTCACTGAAATCTCATTTATAAGGCAATCCATTGCCCCTACCGCTACCCCCCCCCCCCCCCCCGCCAAAAAATAAAATAAAAATAAAATTGGATAACGCGTCGCGTTTTCCCAGCTGCACCTTCCGCGTGTGATTAAGCTTTCCCGACATAGAATTGAAAAGTGTACTGAAATGTGACAAGTGGTGTCTTTTCGGTGACAGGATGTAAATTCGGTGACAACATGTCAAATCGGTGACAGGCTGGAAATATGTTTCAAAATGCCACGATGTTCTAACAAAAGTTAAAGGTTTTGTTTCTCTGGAAAGTGTAAAAATGTCATTTTTAAATGGTGGTGGCAAGATAGACTTTGATTCTCTGTAGTCACGGAAAACGAATAAACTGGTAAAAAAAATGAATCGCAGAAAAAATCGGCCAGACGATGTTTTAAAGTTGTGATAAATTGAAAAAGTAGTCAAGTTAAGATATACAGAATACTGTCAGTTGTTTCAGCGATTGGCGAAGAACTGATTGCTTGTCATTTCACAGCGTTGTGATTAACATTGCTCTAATCTTTACGGAAACCAAATCTGTACCTCAGTCGTCACCGAAATGACATTTTTACACTACCCATGACTAAAAAATAATTTTTTTCTCAGATTGTAGTCCGAAATTGCGTGCATGAACATACGGGACTTTTTCTGCAGTGTTGTGCAATATATAAAACCTAAGAAGGACTAAACTATCCTTAAGTCCAGTCTCTTGAAATCCACACCCCCAAATTGGCAAGTTTCCTAATATTCACCCTGGGACGAGTCGCCGTCGGGACAAGTCGCCATCGGGATAAGTCGCCGTGGAGTAGTAATTGATAAGTAACACGCGGCAGAGGATTAAATTATCTTTATTAATACTTATGACTTATATAACAAGACAGGTTCAATATAACATATAATAATATAACATATAAAATAATAGTTACTAACTTAACAAGATTAATCAGAGTGACAGACTTCGTTGAAATCAATGACAATAATTAATTAATTAATACATTTTCAAAC
This sequence comes from Pictodentalium vernedei, assembly GCA_031216915.1. Taxonomy (NCBI): domain Eukaryota; kingdom Metazoa; phylum Mollusca; class Scaphopoda; order Dentaliida; family Dentaliidae; genus Pictodentalium; species Pictodentalium vernedei. The sequence continues at coordinate 468,123,401 of CM062291.1, forward strand.
AAATTTACTCTTTTACAGATCGTGCTTAGACAAAGGGGTACAGCATGCACAGGTCTGTTCTTTGGAAATTATTTTATATCTGTGAATTCACATGAAAATGGTCCGAAAAGACCATTTTCATGTGAATTCAGATATAAAATAAATGTATAGAATTCTATATTATTTGAAAATTACTATAATTCACAAAAGATATAATTTATACAAAAATATATAAAGATTGAAGTACAAATGTATGTTAATAATAATAATAACAACACATAGGCCGGCCGCTGATTTGTCGCGGTTCTCGTATGAGAAGGCCTTGGTTACCCATGTTCTACCAACTGCCTCCCTATTCCCACGCTTCTTCTCTCCTCCCAACACTCGGAGACGAACTGCACACTCGGAGACGAACTGCCGTTTGGTATCCATTATGGGAGAACTACTTTATATAGACAGCTGAACATTTCTTTAACAAGGCTGCAGTAGACAATGAAGGTGGATCTGACATATAGGCATTCCAATATTTCTGTATCTTTTGGGCCATCTTCGTATATTTTGATCGGACGTCAGTTTCAAAATCTGATGCTTGCACCCTGAATTCCACATTCTCTGCTTTTGTCTGCAAACAAAGGTTCATAAGTTACCATAAAATATTTATTTATTTATCAAAACAATTATTTGCCTGTTTCAAAATCTAAAACCCACAGTGTTGTGATACTTACCAGGGATTGTACTGGAATAGAAATTTATTGAGCAAACTGCAATCCCAACTCTTTGTAAAAAAATACAATGTGAAAGCTGACGATTTTATTTTCAATAATCTCATTCTTCTGAAAATGTTGTAATGAACAGTTTAGTTCAACTTTGGTACTTTCATAAAACATGGATTTAACTGGATTTAATTCTTTTTTTTTTCAATTCACGGAGGTTGGGTTTATTTGTAAAAATACTCTACATTTAAGTAAATGATAAAATTAACAGTATTTCAATAGAATAAAGTAAGAATAAATTACATTTGTTGAAAAACAAAAAAAACGGGACAACTCGCCGTAAAAATCGTTTGGTCATTTGGAATTCCCGAAGGATAACCAGATACCTCAAAATCACATACGGCATCCTATCTCCCAGAAGGCTTGATGGATGACTCCCGGTTTTTTTTCAAACTAAACTGTTGGAGCTTTCTCCATTCCTTTTTTGTAACCGCTATGGTCATATACTGGGGCCGCTACCAAACCGGCGTTGCTGTTTGGTTTTCTTTTTTCTTTTTCCCTTAAAATTGCCATCGCACAACATTATATTCTGGCTCGCCACCATGGTGGGACTCAAACCTCTACCATCGCCAAGCTGGAACCGAATAGAGCCCACTCTCCAATAGTCTTAATGGCGTTGAGGGTTTGGTCTTTGACAATCTATCACTCCAATGCAAACTGCCAGGAATTCTAACCGCGTGCATACCCCTTCAGACCCCATTTGAGGCAATAGGAAAGCTAGGCCTGTGTGATCCAAGATCCAAGTGAAATGAAATAAGGCTAACCGGGTCGCAAGGGATTTGTAAATCCCACATCGTCCCTGCGCGCCTTTGGCGCTAAAACCTTTCATTCATGTTCCTGCGAATTTTCAACTCAAATATCAAAACGGGGTGGATGGTCCAAGTGAGGGAGCTAGTAGAGAACTACTCATTGGAGATCTCGGACCTGGACGTTGGGGCAAACCAGGGTAAAAAAATCGTCAGAGAAAGGGTCATGGAGGATTGTAACCGTAATTGGCGAGAGGAGGTCAAATCAAAGAGGTCTTTGGGTGGCCTGCGTGATAAAGAGAGGCCAGGTTTTGAAGAGTACCTTGATGGCACCTTTGGGGGGTCACTGATGTTCAAGCTGAGGTCGCGATCCCTGGAGCTGAGGGGAAAAATTGGGAAGGACGGTGAAAGGGAGTGCCAGATGTGTAACTTGGGCATGGTGGAGACCCTGGAACACTTCCTTCTAGAATGCCCAAAGTATGAGTCTAAAAGAATGAGATTCACTGGGAGTATAATGGGGAAGTGGGATGGGAGAATGAAGGACATGTGGTTAGGGGGAGACTCAAAGGAGAAGGTTAATGTGCTAATCGGAGAGATTGGGAAGAATGGGGCAAGGGATGTCATCAAGCAGTTCGTCTCCGAATGTTGGGAGGAGAGGAGAAGCGTGGGAACAGGGAGGCAGTTGGGAGTTCAGGGGTAACCAAGGCCTTCTCGTCTGAGAACCGCGACAAATCAGCGGTTGGCCAAAGTGTTATTATATTATATCATTCATTCGTTTTCTCAGTATTCAAAGATGATCCTAATTAATATAATATTTGTATGTTCTATAGTTCTGTGTGAAAAAGATCGCTAGCTGTTACATGTTGTCAGTATTATATATATATATATGTCATTAAATATTAATTACAATTACCTGCAAACAAATTTAATAAAACTCTATATTTGTTTAAATATTCTTTTTATTCATTCACTTCAACATTTATCACCTCATTTTTTTCATCATCATTTTTTTCTCAAGTGAGGGGGTTTTGTCCATTTTGTCAGTAAAAGTGAGGGGGTTTTGTCCGAGGGTGTTTTGTCCTGAGGGGGTTTTGTTCGAGGGTGTTTTGTCCGAGGGGGTTTTGTCCTATATTCGTTAAATATATTTACATAAGCCAATTGCGGTGCTACTAGAAACCGGAATCGACCGGAATCGACTTTAAAGACCGGAATCGACCGGAATCGACTCATATTTTACTGATTTTTCGCCATGTTTTGTACTTTTACCAATGGCATTCTATCTAATAAGTCTCCATGTGCAAGATTTAGTAAATGTCAAAGGATTTCAGGGTACAGGAAGAGGTTAGCAAAGAGTCTTCCTCGTTCAAAAGCTTTTTTTTCTTTTGATCGAAACATTTTCCAAGGGAAGTAACTTGTCGCGTCATTTTGGACTCGATGTTTTATCATGCATGGCCAATACAACTCAAAATTAATTATTGCTCGAGAAGCGAGAATATCAAATTTGAAGCTGACTGAAATTTGTGCGTGTGTAGGGGGGGGGGGGATTGGGAGGGGGTCGGGCATCAAAAACGCAGACTAATCAAGATTAAAATTTGCTCAATTTGAATGAGAAATTGAGCGAATCATCATCTTGGTTGGTTCATGATTGTTCAAAAAGAAACCCACACAGAACTCGACATGAGAAGTTTCATTCATTCGTTCGTTCACTCGATCATTCGTTCGGTCGTTCATTCGTTCCTACTGATTATGTGATATGAGAAGTTTCATTCATTCATTCGTTCAGTCCTCCGTTCGTTCCTACCAATTGTGATATGAGAAGTTTCATCCACTCGTTCGTTCATTCGTTCAGTCCTTCGTTCGTTCCTACTAATTATGTGATATGAGAAGTTTCATTCATTCATTCGTTCGTTCGTTCATTTCTTCGTTTGTTCCTACTAATTATGTGATATCAGGACAGATCGAAACCCACCAGCATTATACAATTATTGTTGCAGCTACCCAGAGGCTGAAGCAACAGTTTTAGGCTTCGACAAAACATTCAATTTGGGACAGGTACACGTTACAATTGGGTGTTTAAAAAATTTATCCGTTTGCAATAAATTAACAGGTGAACATCCTATTTTCCCAGGACCTGTCTTCCTTCATGGAAACTCCGATTTCAATTCACACTTAACATTTTTCTCAGAATTGAGAGCTAATCTGTGTGATGTGCACGCTCCTCTTGTAATTGGTTGTGACGACGAGAAAGCGATGAAGAAGGCGATCGAAGTAGCGTTTCCCGCTGCGCCTAAACTGACATGCGAGCGACATTTAAAACATAACGTGTTGGATTATTTAAAAGATAATATTGGTCTCAATAATACAGAGAGGCAAAAAATAATAGATTCACTTTTTGGCACTGAAGGTTTAGCTGCAGCTGATAATGACATCGTTTTTGAAATAAGAACCAAATCAGTGAAAAATTTATGCGCGGAAAGAGCGCCCAATTTTATTGATTATCCGGAAAACAGGATTTTTATTTTAAAAAAAGAAAATTTCAAAACATCAAAAACCCATGGATTTCACAATTTGAACAATTGGACAAACAATAATTGTGAAAGTTTGAATCACATATTAAAATTGGCAGTAGATTGGAAAAAACAAACCCTTACTGAACTCTCTTTAAAAATTTATAATATAATTCAAGACTGCTACAAGGAAGTTGAGCGTGAAATGGTTGGAGTTGGGTATTATGAACTGTCAAAAGAATTTGAAAAATTTTATGTGCCGGCACAGATTTGGGGAACGAAGTCTTCGATAGACAGAAATCGACATCTGAAAAAATTCATGACCCACAAAAAAATGGTTTCTAGAAAAGTAATATCATCCGATGGTAATAGGTGCATGAAAGCACTGTATACAGATGTGCAAAGCCAACTCAGTCTAGGGAGTATCACTACAAAACGAGTCCCTATGGATATAGGCCTCAAGCAGGGGTGTATCTTTTCACCGATTTTGTTTGCATTGTATGTTAAAGATTTAGGGGACGAACTAATTCAGAGTGCGGAGGGGGTAAATGTTGGAGACATAAAGATACCAGGCTTATTCTTTGCGGACGACATGGTGTTAATGTCTAGAACTGAACAGGGGCTAGAGAAATTGCTGGAAATTGTTGGTAGATGTGGGAACACTTGGCGGCTCGAACTAAATGAAAATAAAAGCAAGGTAATACCCGTTGGACGCAAGGTAGATATGATGAAGAGATGGAGAGTGGGGGAGTTCTCAATCCCCGAAGGGGAAAGCAAACAAATCACTGTAGGAGAAACGGGAGAGTATGAGTATCTAGGGGTAAGCATAAATATAACAGGAAGAGGGGTGTACAGAAATTACTCAGCCAAACTGATTCTGAAGGGGAAAAAAATTCTGAACCAACTAAAACTTTTAGGGAAAAATAGTATCAACAAGGTCTTTGTGGGGAAAACCCTGTGGGAGAGGGTGGGTTTACCAAGTATAACGTATGGCACGGACGTGATTCCATTAAACCAAACCGTTATTAAGAAGTTGGAAAGTACTCAGAATGATGCCGGCAGATGGATAACAGGGTCGAGTAATGCTGCAGCTTTGGAAACAGTAAGGGGGGAGCTTGGGTGGATGAAAATCAAGGACAGGGTAGATTTGGGAAAACTGTGTTACTTTAACTACTTGAGAAACCTGCCTGACAACCGGTGGTGCAAATTGATGCTCGATACCATTTGGAATTCTAATATAGAAACGGTCAAAACATGTGAGGGAACTAATGGACAATTACTCTATAGAGATCACAAACATAGAAGTAGGAATGAAAGAAGGCAAAAGGTTTGTCAAAGAGAGAGTCATGGAAGATTGCAATCGAAACTGGCGAGCAGGGGTTAGCGTGAAAAGATCACTGCAGGGGTTACAATATAAAGAAAAGCCAGCTTTTGAGAAGTACCTAGATGGCACCTTTGGAGGGTCACTGCTGTTCAAACTGAGATCAAGATCACTGGAGCTTCGGGAAAAATTGGGAGAGATGGGGAAAAGGGATGCCAAATGTGCCACTCTGGAGTAGTGGAGACCCTGGAACATTTTCTCTTGGAATGCCCACAGTATATACCTCATAGAATAAAATTTACTGGAAGAATAATGCAGAAGTGGGGTGAAGAAACAAAGGATAGATGGCTGAAGGGGGACACGAGGGAGAGGGTAGGAATGCTTATTGAAGAAATTGAAAAAGAGGAAGTGAGGGACACTATTAAGCAGTTTATATCTGAATGCTGGGAGGAGAGGAGAGGAAGAGGGGGTGGGGTGCAGGGGGAATGATGGCCTTCTCTTATGAGGACCGCGACAAATCAGCGGCTGGCCAAAGAGTTATTATTATTACTTGTAGAAGGGAATGGTAGGAAGAAGCCAGGTCAACGAAAAAGATGCAGGACAGCCAAAACGTAAAAAAGTAAAATAAATATGAAGTATAGGCCTAAACAAAAATAACAAATATGTCGTCTTGGGGTATCCAGTATATCTGAATCCGAAATGTGATATCCAATGTAACAATATTCGATTCTCACACACGACAGGGGCTTTCTGTTTGTCACCGGTAGTGACACACTTGCAACAAGTGGATACAATTAGCCCATTGTTCGTGGGGGCGAATCGACTTGTTACATTGGGTATGGGGGAAAGTTCGGGATTCATGGCTGTACAACTATTCATGTTACAGGGTGTGCACAACCTTGAAAAGTCCTTGAATTTAAGTCAAACTCCTTGAATTTTGAAAATTGTAAAAATGTCCTTGAATTGTACTTGAAAATCTTTCTGACTCCTTGAAAGTCCTTGAATTTAGTTTTTTCTGGAGTTTTCGGTTTATTTTGACTCTCTGTTTTTCAAAATCCTCACTTGGTATATTGCCAGCTTTTGTGAAATTATCGCGAGGCAATATTTCACAAAAATAAACATCTCTCTGGCCGTCATTAAGAGTTTTTATCAGTCTTAGTAGTCGGTTAGCTATTTCACAAGCTTCCGAATCAGCATTTATGTCGTTGCCACCGACTTGTATAATAACTAGATCTGGATTCCATACGATCAAGCCGTTAAGTTCTCTTTTGTAACAATCTGCTGTTGTTTTCATTCCACCCTGGCAAAAAAAACGTTTTTTACCTTGGCTGAGAATTGTGTCCAAACTTGGATCCAAATTCCGTAATATAGGCCTAATTTTGGGGTTTGGTACGTGCAAAGGACGTACCAAAACCAAAAAATTATATTACGGAATTTGGGTCCAAGTTTGGACAAGCTTTACTATTACTATAGTCTGTTATGACAAGTTGTGAACTTGCGATGTGCAATATCTCAATATATATTTAAATGGACAGCGACGCCGACACTATAGTGTTAATTGATAATTTTGTTAGAACTATTACTATCCCCACAGTCAATGTGGCCATAGGAGTTGTGTACGTTATGTCAGAATACGTCCTGTTAGGGTACCCATAATTAGTGAAAAAGTCGGGGGGGGGGGGGCACGTAGGAACAAACGAAGGACTGAACGAATGAACGAACGAATGGATGAAACTTCTTATATCACAATTAGTAGGAACGAACGAAGGATTGAACGAATGAATGAATGAAAACTTCTCATATCACATAATCAGTATATAGGAACGAACGAACGACTGAACGAATTATCTAACGAATGAATGAATGAAACTTATCATGTCACATAATTAGAACGAACGAACGAATGAAAGAATGTTATATATCTACACCCGGTTATAATTGTTATTCATTTTAATTTTGTATCTATGTGTAAATAATAAAATAACTAAAATTGAAAAAGCGGCATCTTCTTACTTTGTCAAATGACCCAAGTTTTAATGCATGCCTCTGCAATAGAAACTTCGTGGGTCCTAAAGGGTCCTACTAGAAACCGGAATCAGCAGAGAGGAGGAGAGGGGCATGCAGTTATGGGCCTTCTTTTCCGCCCCCCCCCCCCCCCCCTGTCACCTCGCCCAACTTTCAACGACCCTTGCCGACTTTGGCAGTTTTCTCTGAGAGAGCGCAGGGTCGAGTTCTGTGCGGGTTTCTTTTTGAACAATCATGAACCAACCAAGATGATGATTCGCTAAATTTCTCATTCAAATTGAGCAAATTTTAATCTTGATTAGTTTGGGTTTTTGATGCCCGACCCCCTCCCAATCCCCCCCCCCCCCCCCCCCCCCCACACACACACATTTCAGTCAGCTTCAAGTTTGATATTCTCGCTTCTCGAGCAATAATTAATTTTGAGTTGTATTGGCCATGCATGATAAAACATCGAGTTCAAAATGACGCGACAAGTTACTTCCCTTGGAAAATGTTTCGATCAAAAGAAAAAAAACTTTTAAACGAGGAAGACTCTTTGCTAACCTCTTCCTGTACCCTGAAATCCTTTGACATTTACTAAACCTTGCACGTGGACACTTATTAGATAGAATGCCATTGGTAAAAGTACAAAACATTGCGAAAAATCAGTAAAATATGAGTCGATTCCGGTCGATTCCGGTCTTTAAAGTCGATTCCGGTCGATTCCGGTTTCTAGTAGGACCCGCCAATTGCAAGTTTGAATTTTACATACTACCTCAAATGAAGCCGGAGTCGGCGATTCTCATCTTCGAGTAAATTTCCATTTTAAGCACGATTAATTTCCAAATTAATTATAAATCTTGCATTAGACATCGTAAAATACGAATATATTCTTAATACTGCAACAAATTAGGTGGAAGAATGTGTTATATGAATGAGAGAATGAAATTTCGTTGAAATCGCCGAGTACACTTTTTAGTGAGTCAAAACTCAATAAAAGTCAATTTAATGAAAATCATAATTTTTTTGTAACATTTATATGATTTTATGTATACTACACTTAATTCTGTGCATTTATGTTGAATTTTAGTATAATTGATCCATTAATAAAATAGTTATAAAAAGAAATAGTTTTGGAGTCGGTAATTTCGGAGTCGGGGTCGGAGTACACTTTTTAGTGACAACCGCTAAAAACTCCACGACGAAACTGTTCTGAAAATCGTGAGCCGATTTCTGACTTTTTAATTAACTCAGTTCCGGTGTTTATTTTCACTTTTTATTCTCGTTTTTCACCAGCTTACTTCAGTTTTACTGAGTTTAGACAGGGAACGTGAATACAGACAACATGAAACTATTGACACACAATATGCTTACTTCTAATATCATTAAAGGTGTCACCAAGGGATACCCTCTTGGGATTGAGGTTCGCTAGTTTTCAACATTCCATTATTTCGTGTTACACATGTGGTTGTGAAGGACCTGTCAGTGTCAAAATACCGCAATCACAAGTCGCTCACTCATTTTTAAGATGCTATGTAAGTAAGAAAAATAGAAGAAACAATTTACTGTGTAATTCCATAGAATTCAGATAAAAAAATAAACACAAAATTACAAAGCAAAATGAACGTCGTGGTGTTAACCCTTTACTCAGGCTTTAGGCTTTGAACACCGGAGACGGAGGTATCTTCCATGTCACAGTTCAATGGTAATGGGCCATTTCGGCCTCGAGGCGTTTCGGCCCTGGACATTTCGGCCTGCTATATTAACAGTCAGTAGTAAAGGGGGTTATCTCATCCACCAGTATAGATAATAGAGTATATTAAGAGGTGTTAATTGATGAGTATTTTTCAGTTTAACAACCTATTGTCCTTTCCATAACCCCCCAATGGTAAATACACTCTGGAATAATACAAAATCAAGAAAATATCTTTTAGTTTTCAGCTCCCGATTACGTGTAATATATTTAACTTCGCCGTCGTTACGTTTCTGTGATTTTAGCTCGCTCGAACATTATATGAACGAATTTTTTAATTCTCTATGGGAATTTGTGTGTATTTTCGGAAGAGCGTCCATTTTGCAACAATGCACAAGTGACGTAACTGGGACCGTCCATTTGAGAACAGGTAAATTTGAATTTTCACGGCTTGCCTTTGCAGAAGGCGTGTTTTGACGAAGTTAGAATATCAGTTCGTCGTGATGATGGTTCAAAATAAAACTCAAGTCTTGTTCAAAACGCGTTAGTGAATTAGTGAATAAATAAAATATACATGTATTGTAGTCGTGACGCAAATTATTTTATTAATACGTGCCGTACCAGTTTTCCAAATTTGTCATGTCTTGCCGACAACTGCCCTCAGTATGTTGCTACAGACCCCCATTTAGGCTTTGTTTGTGTGACAGTGACACGG